>QFEZ01002493.1:8872-49486 GCA_003316425.1 Russula lepida
GATCATTCGAGAGCCTCAAGATAGTTGACGGAAAAAGCACGAAAACAAAGCGGATCTCCTCCGCGCCGGCTGGGACCCCACTCAGCCAGATCGAAGTGGTCTTGGACATCAGCTGCGAGCGGCATTCGACGGCGCAGTCCATAATCAGCATAGATGGGCGGCTGAGTGACAGACCACATAGATCAAGCCTCGACAGCGACTTGGAAAGTGCTGTAGTAAATCCAGACCCGAGATAGAGACCGCTGCTTTGACACTCCTAGCGTGTACATCTCGTCATTTCCAAAAATATCTGGTGTGCGCCTCTGGAACTGAATAACATACTCTCAGACAACAGCCGGATTTGAAAAAGCGGCGACAGACGATCATTAAAAAAATCTGTTTGATCACGATGTCAGTGAGATCTACACACCCCTGATATTTGAATGGCGTCGGTTGGCCAGCATCTGCTCCATATGTCTCGGGCGTCGATTTATTGTACTGTTGAGGTCTGCATTGGCACGTGCTGGGTGATCGAACTGATAAATGCTAAAATCACCGCACATTCAAGACGACGGAAAATGTGGTGTGCACCATCATGATGTCGTTTGGGTGTTCAAGCGTGCGGCAATGCCAAGATTTGATAACACAAACGAATTCGCTATAACGTTGAGTTTCTTCGGTTCCTCCTGTGGCTCCTGATCATCGGGGTGCAATGGGAAGGGCTGTTCCGAGATGGGCCGGGTGGCGCAAGAAAATGGATCGACTTTTCATCGTCTCTTCGAATAGGTAAATACTGACAAACAAGGCGCTTCGAGTTAGCGCTGAGAACCGGGGCTCGGAATGAGTCCTGATTGCTATGCTATAATACCTTTCAAACCCAGCAAACATCGCGTTTTTTTCCCCTTCTTTCCATGTTCCCCATCCTGAACCATCACCCTATCGGCCCCTTGCCGACAAACACCTAAAATGTAAACAAACAATGAAAAACCACTATCCTATCCACGCATTAAAGTTGAATAGCCTCCTTATTCCGAATGGTCAAGATACGCGCTGTTTTCTTCGCAGAGTCAACGAAACAGTAGGACAGGGCAGCTCCGCGAAATCCTCCGCCTTCTGCCCCCGGGTGTGGGATCCCGAGCGGCTTCCACTCGAGGCACATCTATGCGGGGATTTGCAGACCAGAATGCTCGATGACTTGGCCGCCATACTCGATCGCTCATACTCCAACCAAGCAGCGAAAACAGAGTTCATAAACCCGTGGGGTCGCCACTTCACCCCCAACGATGTTTTCCTGTTATTACGAGAACAATGTGCACGTTGTGCTTTCCAGTCTAATTATAAAGGAGGAGCAAAGGCCCTCTCGGAATGTCTTTCTAACCTAGTCTTCGACATTTATTATGCCCTGACAGGAAGGGAACTGATGTACCAAACCGAACAACCCACGTCTTCCAGTCGAGTGATCTCCGATTTCACTTACGAGGTCGACGGTCCGGTGCATATTCTTGGGGGTGCCAAGTCCACGAAGGTCTTTGACCATTTCATCGAGGAACTCATGGGACAGATGAGAGACGGGATCACCTGCACAGCTGTGCGTCGAGTCAACACCAACCAATTACTCCGGTTACAAGGCCATGTTGGCCAAGGTTCGTGTGGTTGTATCTGTCAGTCATATTCTTTCTGAGTCATATCATCTCTACCTCTAGATTGGCTATCATGCGACCGTCGTTCAGCCACACGTCCGCTGGGCAATCGTCTTTAGTGGGCTGGATTACATTATTGTCTACATACCTCGGACGTCAGGAAAACCAACGATGTTCTGCTCGCCGGTTTTATGCTAGTGGTGGAGACTCCAAGTCGATGACGAGACTGAGAGGAAGACTCGGCGTGGTTGTTCCCTCAGGAGATCCGCTATCAATTTTGGGATTGAGGACCGACCCTCGAGGACGTAGGCGGTCAGGAAGACTCGGGACGATGGAAGAAAGTGGCGGAAGTCAAAGTTCCTCGGGCCCACTAACCGAGGTCCGAATCTTATTTTTTCTTTCGCACATTGTGCTGACGAATCTCTCTAGGCTCCGGAAGGCTTAACAGTCCGGTGCATTGATGCTTACCCATTGGAACTCTCGCTTATCGACACCCCATCCTCACCGTGCCAAGAAGCAGTGCCACTCGGTCGTACATCTTGATACCCACGTCGGCGCGGCTTGGTCCTCGGTGTTTGTGTCCAGGAAATCGCGTATCGTAATCAAATTCGCCGCGGCGCCGAAGAAAGACAAGGCTGAGCTCATTCGCCAGCTCAGCAATGAGAGGCTTGCATACAATAAACTAAAGCGCATTAGTGGATGGATAGTCCCTCGTCTCTTTGGCGAGAATGGTTTGGCAGACGAGCGCTCGTTCTCTCCGAGGAGGGTCGGTCACTTTCGCATATTGAGATTCACATCGCTATCGCTTATAGAGAGGTACGGCCTACCATGATTCGAAGAGGGTTGTGCTGACATTTTGTATGGTAGACTTATCCTGTTTGCGGAGGTGTACTGCATGCACTGTCTGGGAGTCGAGCACAAGGAACTCGAGCCCCAGAATGTGTTGCAAAAGAGGTGGTCCTAGCCTGTCTTTTCAAGATCATCAACTTCGGCTTCTCAGACGTTGACCATACTTGTCCTGGCTGGAGGGAGTGTGGTGAGTTGAAAGAGGTATGGCGTAAACCCCAGCTGGATAGGGTGAATTGTATGGCGCCGGAGTTCAAGATCAGACTCCCGTTCTTTGCTCTTCATCATGCTCATGCTCCTATTCATGTGTCTCGCCTTTGTCATAATCCCGGGTACTTTAGTCCTTAATAATTGACCTTCCTGTGAGTCCGAGTCCGCCCCAATTGCCACTGCCCCTTTCTTGCTTTTATTTATGGTTCATGCCTCTCCGATCCTGATTGTGCTGAGAACGAGCAGATTCACAGCTTCCGTTCAAACGCGAACATTACGGAATCCGGCAACGCCGATTCTTTTCACCAAACAATGGAGCATCGACAATCACATCTACTTTGAGCACTAGCACACCATAGTATACTGGAACGTGCTGTTTCTCTTCCTCTCCTACTTTAATATCCTGAACCTGACATTCCGACCATCGCCCCTCACCGTCACCATCAGACGTTTCGCACCGTGCAGGACAAGCAGGTCTGCATTTGTTTCAGACCTTACAGTAATCAGAGCGTGAAGCAGAACATGACTGGCGACTGCCATTGGCTTTGAGTCTACCGTGACCGCAGCGCTACAGACAGTATATAGTACATCTTCATCCTCGATTCCCCATCCACTGACATGGGTTACTCTGGTGCGAGAAACGATTCGATTACTGAAGTAACTGAGCCTAAGATTCAAATAGCATTGATTGAGACCCACCATCTCGATCATCCACTGGCGCCCCCTAACCTGAGCATCTCCCTGCCGCCTGAGCTAACAAATAAATACTGACAAATGGCCACTTCGAACAGTCCAATATTGGCATAGGTATGATGCGGCGCACGGGGCGCAAGATACTACGCTATAACGCTGAGTCTGGCGGACGTGTCTTTGGCGCGGTTCGGCGCCTAACTTGACCTACACTCATACGTGCCATGTGCCATACCTGTCAACACGGCCATGTTTGGCAAGTTCGAAGTCGTATCTTCTTTCGCCGGTGCGCGCACGTGCGCAAGAGCGCAGCGGAGGACAGGGACAGAGACGACGTAGGATTAGAAAGTGGCGGCGATGACCGTGATAGAATACATTGATATCCGATACGCAGGGCCGTCTTACTCTGCTCTTTGCTTGTGCTGGGACATGCTGTATATTATCAGCAGAGGTATTACTTATGTGTGATTGTCCGAGTGGATCTAGTGCCGGGGCAGGGAAGACAGGGGAGGATCAGATATTACAACAACATATGGGACGAGAAGGATAATTTACAGGGAAAACGTTGTTGTTTGCATCTCATGACGAAAGCGGCGCTCAGGAAAGTGTATGGATGAACCGAGATGAATGGATGATGAGGGGGAAAGGCAGTGAGGGAGGGATTTGGAGAGATGGTGAAAAGTGACAATGGGGTATATCGAGTGAGAGAAAGTTGAGAGCCACCGAGAATATGAAGGAGACTATAGAATGTGTGATAGAGGTGGGGAAAAATATGGGTGGTCTATCATAATTCGTCCATTCGGACGTGCATAGTCCGGGAGTGGGAGCTTGGCGTCTGCGTCTGCCCCAGCGCCCGCATCCGCGTACGCGTCGGTCTAATAGGACCGCACATATAATGCTTCGCGAGCGTTTTCGTCTGCCATCAGGTTCGCGAGGGAGAGGCGCTTCTGTGAGCTGCGCAAGAAAATGTGTGAGGGAAGAAATGAGGAAGAGGAAGAGGATAAATGAAACGATGTGCTCACCCAGGGCCGCATGTTAGCCGGGGGCGGCATGGACGATGGCACATGGACCCTTTCGCGCGATCAAAGAACGAAATAGCTAATCAAATCAAATAGTCAGAACACTATTCCCTATCACAAAAAAAGGAGTGAACGTTCACCGTTGGAAAGACCCATTCTAGCGTCCTCTGCGTCCTTGCTGAGGAAAACACCTGCATCCCCGCGCTCAAGTTCATCCTCCATCGCATTCCTGTGTGCACTGCCGATGACGAGCCAGCACCAGCCCCTCGCGACACCCACACGCGCATGCCAGGCATCAACGTCTGCCTCCATATGCATCTGCAAAAACACCGCATCGGCCCACTCGGCCCAACGTCTCCGCGCATCGTCATAGTCTAGCCATTCCGCGACGGCTAGGACTTCTGATGCGAAAGTGTAGAGTATATGTGGGCGTTGTGCTGCTGCCGTGCTTGGTGATGAGCGAGGAGAGGCGGAACGGGAACGGCGCGATGATGAGGTCTTGTTACTGTTACTGGAATAGTAGTGATGATGGTGGAGTTGGTAATTAGTGTGGGGCATGTGAATGATCCGGCGTGAAAATTGGTCCGCAGCCAGCGTGAGCAGGGAGGCGCGGACAGCATGTGAAAGTCATGGAGGGTCAGAGGTGAGCGGGGTTGAAAGCGCGGTAGTGGGTTTGAAAAAGACGGAGAGGAAGTGGGTGGGTGTGGGGATGTCGGCGGAGGGAAGTAAGCCCTGGCTGTTGCGGGAAGGTGGGGGGGGAGTGGGGGGGGTAATGGTGATGACGGGACGAATGAAGGGCGCTTCGTTGCTTCATACTGTAGACAAGTGCGACGAGTGCGCAGCCCCATGCTATTGCCACGCGCCAATCACTTCTGCTTAATGGGATAAGTTGTCACATGCGTTGAGGACGTCGAGGGCCGCTAGCCAGTAGGCCGAGGGCGCAGTGGGTTCGCGTGGTGGGTGAGGCTATGGTGTTGCGGATTAGGAAAGGTGATACGCCAAGTACGTTATGCAACGCAGTGGTCAGAAAGGAGGGAGGACGAGGAAATGGCTACCCTGTCTACCCTCTTTCGTCCTCGAGCGGGCATACTCCGTGCAACGCGGTGTACCTGCTTGCCGCGCAACAGGGAAGGTAATTGATCATCGTGTACGTTTGAATACAATTTGAGTTGAGTCTATCATAGCCTCACATGGGTGCCTTACGTCGGGTTTACTTTTATCCCGTCAGCTATCGGGCTTCGCAATCGAAAACTTAGGATGATGAGACGTCTGCAGAGCGCCGGCCACAGGTACATCAAGGGTTTGCAAAAACACTTCCGGGGTTCGAAGTTTAACTTGTGGCGTGTGATGGTATAGTACAGGGTATGATCGATCCTGTGTGCTTCAAAGATCCGAGTGCCCGACGATGAGGGTTTTGCAAATCCTGTGGCCGACCAACCTGGAATGATCATATGAGTCGCTGCACTCGATGAAATCAGGCTCTGGGATTTCACAATACCGAAATCGGAACAACTTGTACCTCTGATGCAGAAGTCATTCCTTGCACTGACAAAACTTCAGCTCTGAGCTACGAACCATTCCGGATTCGTTCTTGGGTGGATCTGTCCCTACCTTTCCTCTCTTTGGAATCGGCTTCATTTCCGGCACTACCAAAACTCACATCGTCCATCTTTATCTTGCGGCACTCCTTCCGAGTTCATTTCACCCGAGATGGTGACTGCCCTCTCTGTTCTGACCAGGCTTGCCTGATCCCGATTTAGAGGATCGAGCTCCCCCTTCGCTGACGCCCGCTGTTCTACCTGCTCCTACGGGGCTGGAGTTACAAGGCGATGGCGGGTATTTGGACGATTTCGTGGTCTGAATCGAGTCAATCGACATTCCGGCGTCAATTACTGTAAATTCCTCAAATATTACTCACCAATCGTCCCTTTTTCGTCGTTGACTTCTTCCACCTTTCCAAATTCATTGGTCATATAGAAAAATTCTGGGCATTTGAGTTCTACCTCGATTTCCATACTCACTTTTCCCGCAAATATGGACACCCACTTCTCACCTGGAAGCGTTCAACGTTGCAGTTGAACTTCTTTTTTGCGACGCAGACGGTCCTCCGAGTCTTCCATCTTTAATGGAGGCCTGCAACACCTCATTGTTACTCCTCTTCAACATAGAAAGCTTCTATATTTCTACTCGGCGTCCAAATCCGTATTCACAATCGGGATTCAACATGGAAGACCCATTATGGCTGGAGGTTTTGTGCCAATTTTCTTCCACGAGGAGCCTCTCACTGGGATCCATGCAGATTACGCTACCTGTCGCGTTTACGCTGAAACAGGTTATCGAGGAAGGAATGACAGACGTGTCACCTGCAATCTGCAATACAAAGACTTCCTGTGTTCAGGTATCTGTCAGCAGGGCCTGTCCGAGAAGACATTGAGCAGTTCGTCACCGCGCGAGGGCTTAATTTTCAAGACGGCTGGCGACCTTAGGTGGCGGATTAAGGTACGGGACGCTAATGACGGTCGACTCTGCCAGTGCTTTCCTATCTGCTTTCCTATCAGATACCAGTCACAGTACTTTTGCTATCATCTTCTTCTCTCACGCGATATCTTGAATCTAACTGGTACATCGTGATGGCTTTGCTGTTCTGATCACCGTAGTGTATGACTTGGATGAACAGTAACTCTGAAAGCAACGCAGCATGACCGCGACATGCTGGCTCGTGGACCGTGGTGCCTGACATGCCCTGACGCGCGATTATACTTAGCTAGCGCCCACTGGTGAATATTCTTTCACACTCGGGCTCTACGTACCGTTATGTATCGCATCAGAATACAATACAATAACATCCGAAACTTACCCACGTGGATCCGTCAATCACACACTTTCCGGTGCAGCAAACGGGGATATCGGCTTATTTCAATATTATGTGAGATTCGCCATGCCAGTGGCGCTGTCATCAGTGGCTGTGGATCCAGGCCCCGACATTCATGTTTATCTTTTGTAACCACGTTTCAACGGGACTCATGCTCAAGCTATCACAACACAAATTGAAACCTCCCACAGGAGATACTCCGTTGCCCTTCGAATCGTAGTGATTGACTCTGAGATTCGTAAGCACTCGGATGCAGTCAACATATCGGTGTCGTGTCACTGGCAAGTTGTCCACCATGTTACCTGTTAATGAACCTGACCAATGTGCCCATGCATTAGCAAAACTTCAAATTATTTTCTGGCTTTTCCAACTTTTTGACTTTATAAAGGGACTTCCTAAAGTATAAAGTGCGTACCATAACTTTTCAGGGAGGGGGTCTATCTAAATACCTTTTCACATTTCAACTTTTTTGACTTCATAGTAACTTATCAAGTCCGAAAAATAATATGCCGATTTCCTGACGCTGGGCCAATGGCACGGAATTTTACACAGCCTCGCACGCCAGGATTCCGGTGATGGCCTGATGCAATCTGCTGACGATAGTATTTAAGGTGTAATACCAGTGCATGATGGACTATTCATTCTAAACTTACTTTTCTTCCTACTAGTACTGCCTACCCCGTCATTCTTTTTCCGATAGCATGACCCGTTTCAGCGACCCTAATGTGATTGAGCGGGATCTCGGTTTGTACTCTCGCCCTTGGATCCTGGATCTGGAGCATGGAAAGCCTGACGAACCATCCTCTCAATAGCGGCGCTCAGGAACTTCTGGCACACCATAAATGGCCTCTACATGTGAGTGTGCTCTGTTGTGTCGGCCTCTCGCCCTCATCTTTTCCACTCCCAGATGGGAGTACTTGACGACTCTTGACTTCGAGTTGGATGTCATCCGAAGGCGTCGCCCCTACCGGTGGACAATATGGGTTGGTAACGATGGGCGCTGTTCACGCAGGCTTTGGGCTGAATTTCCCGTTTGGCAGATCTACTCCCTTACGCGCCTGAGTACCCTCATAACCGTAATTCTCAATCTCGCTGCTCTTAACATCACCCCGATCAACTGTCAGGTGAGTACTAGTAGTACGTCGTATGTCTGCTTCATTGCATACGAACACTGACTAACCACGATTGTAGGTCTGGATTACATTTGAAATCGTACGTTTTCAAGTTCTCTGATATGCCCCGGTGTCTAAGGAGGGGATTCCCGACTACATTTTCTAGATCTTTGGCTACTTGAGCATTATCTCTACTTTCCTCCTGATTGTTTTTCGCATGTCCGTCATTATCTGTCTTTCCGGCTTGACGAAGCTCAATGAGGCTTCTAGCGTCGCCATTTGGAACAAAAATAGGTTTGTTGTGGGAACCGCAGTCATTCTATGGGTGACCAATGTTGTAGTCATCAGCTTAGGCAAGTTAGTCTCCCTTCTTACAAACATTCAGGACAGAATCTGAGTCCTATACTAATGTGATTTTGTATTAGGTATCGTGCGGGTGAATGACCAAGCTCCACAACTTTGAACGATCTAGGCTTACCCATCTGCAGCAACGCTCTATGCGGGTCCCTGCTCTGCAAGACTGTGTCGTGGCCAACACTGAAGAAAACAAAGCTAGTATCATCGTCGCCCTCGTTACTGACATCGTCTTACTACTTCTCGTGCTCGTCGGACTGTTCCGTCTCCTTCGTGGCAGCGGCGGTTCATTTGCTCTTGGACGCCTCCTTTGGAAGCAGGTAGGATCGGAAGCATTTCGCTTTGCTGTGGTGCTCTCGATTAATTGACTTATTCCCGCTTCACAAGGGTGTCATTTGGCTCCTAATTGCCATCATCTCAGGGGTCCCACCAACGGTACGTCTGGCGGCATTTCTTGTCAGCCTTCTTTTACCCATCGCCATGTAAACGTCACAGGTATTCGTCATACTGGATCTAAATGGTATGGTTGCCTTCGCTCCGGTGTATCTGTGAAGGAGAATGGACTGAACACGATGATTCATGTCAGATCCGCTGAATCAAGTGCGTTTTTATTGTTATGACATAGGAGACGTTCTCACTGTATATCTTTCCTTGACACAGATGTTCCAGCTCCCGTCAATGATTGTGATGTCAATTGCCGCAGCACGGATGTATCGCAGTCTAGCGAACTTTGTCTACGGGTCCACGGACATGTGCTTCTCTCTTCGATTCACCTGTCTCCTGCGCTCAATGTTGTCTATGACTTGTAGATCATCCGAGAGCCTCGAAATAGTTGACGGCAAAAGCACGAAAGCAAAGCAGAACTCATCCGCGCCGGCTGGGACCCCACTCAGCCAGATCGAAGTGGCCTTGGACATCAGCTGCGAGCGACATTCGACAGCGCAGTCCATAGTCAGCATGGATGGGCGGCTGGGTGACAGACCACACGGATCGAGCCTCGGCCGTGACCTGGAAAGTGCTGTAGTAAATTCAGACCCGAGATAGAGACCGTTGCCTTGACACTCCTAGCATGTACAACCGGATTCGAAAAAGTGGCGACAGACGATCTTTGAATGATTTGCTTGATTGCGATGTCAGTGAGATCTACACACTCCTGATATTGAATGGCGTCAATTGGCTAGCTTCTGCTCCATATGTTTCGCGGGTCGATTTGTTATACTGCACTGGCACGTGCTGGGTGATCGATCTAATTGATAAATGATAAATGCTAAACCACCGCACATCGAAGACGACGGAAAATGAGATCGAAAAGGGCGCATCATGTCGTTTGGGTGTTCAAGCGTGCGACAATGTCATAATTTGATAACACAAATGAATTCACTATTACGTTCGGTTTCTTTGGTGTCTTCCTGATCATCGGGATCCGACGGGCAACCCCTGGGAACGGCTGTTCCGATGGGCCAGGTGGCGCAAGAAAATCAAATGACTTGACATTTTCATGTGGGCGAGGTACCAGGGTACCGTGACATTCCAGCTCATGAGCTGCTGTCAGCGCTGAGCATAATACACTCTGGAACCTGTCGATTGTGGAAAAATGAGGCAGCTTTGCTCTTTCCCAGAGAAGGACGACCGTTGACTGGTCACGGCACAGCTTTTGAAAGTTGAAACGCTGGCAGCCAGCACACTGCCAGCACATGTACGGCAGTAACGGGCAAGTTGCCGAATAGTCTATTTGATCTGATTTCAACCAAAGAATGGCAAAGATCAGTATGATCAGTAGTTCAACGCCGTCACACAGAGGTTTCCATTAGCGCACCTCAGGTCATCAGGCTTGTTGTTTTGAGACCGTGGTCTGTGTTCATTTCCGATTTTAACTCTACGTACTATAATTGCCAACCATCTACCCGGGCCGGCCAGAGTCCTACATAAACGCCCACAAATAGGTAAACATTGACAAACAAGGCGCTTCGAGTTAGCGCTGAGAACTGGGCCTCGGTTCAAGTCGGTTCGATAGAAGCATATGTTCTGATTACTATATAATACGTTTCGATCCCTCAGCAAACATCGCGTTTTCCTCTCTTCTTTCCATGTCATCAAAGCCAGCATCTCCCCATCCTGAACCATCATCCCAAGATTCCTACTCCCATCAGCGTGCATCTCCACCACTCGCAGCGCCATCTCAGCCGGAAAAGAGTTTTCTCGATCGCCTTCCTCCATGGGTGGCTACGAACCTACGCTCAAGGCAGAGCCAGAAGATGCTCTTTCGGTGCTGGTTGGGGTCTTGGGCTGCCTTTATTCTTCTGCTACCCAATAAGACCTTAAGCACAATGGGGAATGCGTGCGTGTCATACTCTCTCTTGGGGACACTGCCAGATTGTCTCAGTGATCTAATGGGAGCGATGGTATCTTCTACACTACTTTCCTTGCACCATCGTTATAAACAATACTTGTCTTGAGGGCTTTCCTAGGGTGGTAGAGCTCGTCCCCGTCCAATACTAAGGACACTCCTTCGCTCTTATCGCTTTCCGACATACATTCGAAATGAGTGCTGACATTCTCAACTCTTGCAGTGCATTTTTTGCTTTTCTTGTATCCCTCTTTATACCGCCTTCGCTTCCTGTGCAGATATTCTTATACGTGAGTGGTACCATCCCGCTTCGAGTCGACAACTGCTTCGACCGTATTTGAACTAGACCATATCGACATTAGTAGTCGGCGTATTACTCGGATGGGCTATTGGCGCAGCAGGCATGAAAGCTGCTACAGCGGCTCGTGAAAAGATCCTTCTCAAGTCATCCCTCGAGAAGGCTCAGGAAACGTACGCATGTTCTTGTTATTATTTTGCCTCATAAATTTAGTGTATTATGTGAAGTGCCGCTGGTTCTGCAAACCCGGATCAAGTGTTTAAACTGGAGATATTTCAAGGGGTATTCCTCGACATTCGGTCAGTTATCGGCCTGACGGTCAAGTATCTACACTCACCTATCCCAGGTCGTCGGCCGTCTTTGGTGTCTTCCTCGGATTCGGCTCACTTCTCTTCGCTGTTATCCGTGCTTACTATAAATCACTTATGTTCATGAGCATCTTTGGAACCATTGCCATTGATATATTCTGTGTATGTCACTCTATCATCCATCGGCTGTTTCTAATACCTCCACAGACCATTGGTCCTCTCTTTCCCTTCGCTCAATACAATATTCTAAACGGTTTGCTCATCCCTGTTTCCATGTACATGGCTATCGCGATCGTGGTCACAATCTTTGTTTTCCCGCGAACAGCCCACCATGCATTCTTGGGAACAGTCACACTCCTAATCGGGCAGATGAAGATTCTGCTTGACGCGCAAGAGGATTTACTTACGTCGGTCCCAGGGTCAATTGCTCCTGGAAGCCCGAAGGCCTTGCAGTGGCATGCAACGAGAGTTTCGATGTTCACGACCCATCAAGGACGTACGTTCATATCGTTATGTGTCATTGATACGGCGTACCCATGGTCCATCCCTAAGTGACACAGCTGGGGAAGTTTGTTAATGCGGAGTTCAGTTGGGGGCGCTGGAATGGTGACGATGCAAGGCAACTTGAAGAACCGCTGCTTATTGTCATATCTCGCTTGAGTAGGTGGTAAAGTTCCTCCTTTGTCACAGATTCTCACTGTTTTCAGATGGCCTTATGAATTTCGTGAGGTATATGAGTCGTAACCCATTCATCCGCACGACGGCCGACTCCAGGCCCATCGAGAAAACTTCGCAGAGTACAGGGATGACGGATACATTCCTTCTACAACAGATGTATCAACACAATGAGGCGGGTGAACTCCAGAACTCTCTCAGCCCCGGGGATCTCTTGCCACTTCTTCGCGAGGCGACTTCCGAACTTCGTTCGGCCGCATCTGATGCACTTACCGCAGCCAGTGGCACTGTCAACTTTGTGAACACAACTCGCTGGCGCTGGGACAGCACTGCGGATGCACTCATTGAGCAGGAGCACAGGTTGGACTTCGCAGCCGAACGCCTCCGAGACGCGGTAGCCGAATTTAAAGCTACTGGACGTCTGCATCTCCTGAAGCCGTTTGAGCCGCACCTTGGTACTGAGGGCGCACCGCTGCGCGGTCTTTATGTGTGCTATGTCTTTAGCACATCAATCATTGTTGCCTCGGAGGCTATTTTAACAGTCGTGGAGACACTGCAGAAAATCGGTAGCAAACGCAGGAAGAATAGACTGTGGGCTCCGAAGGGCCTGCGTCAGCTCGCGCATGCATTTTTTGTAGAAAAGAGTGCCGAGGGCGATTTGCGCATATATGGGGAAGCCCAGGAGGTTGAGGAGATCGATCCCGAGGGAGATGAACGTAAATACAGTCAGTCTCAGTTGGTGGCCCTTTTTGGACATCCATTTAATTCATTTGTCCTCAGGGCGTGATCCCGACAGCCGACCCCCAACGAATGTCTTGCAAAGTATTATGAATGGCTTACACGTCATTTACCAATGGACAAAAACACCGGAGGCTTTGGTATACTTATTCGTGTTGCGAATCTAGAAATTTGGGACTTATCGGTCGCTGCCCAGTTCATTTTCAGATATGTTTTCATTACTATTGCTCTCTGGGTGCCAGCAGTAGTCAGGAGGACCGCGCGTAAGTTATTTTCGACACCCTTGCGCCTTAGGTTCTGATCTACTTCTGGTAGACTTCTATTATGTACAAAAGGGCATTTGGTATGACAAGTGAAGATCGCGATCTCTGCGACACTGAGCATGATATTTCAGGGCACTGATAATGGCTCAGACAACGCTGACGATATACGCTGGCGATCAATTGTATAAGTCTGTGGTCTTTCCACTGTTCTCTATCTTCCTTAATTACAAATTGGAATAGCTACTTCGTCCGGTTAACTGGGACGTTTGTCGGTCTTATCCTCGGGCTGCTAGTTTGGTATATCGGTGAGTGTTATTACTGCGTCTCAACCCTCCTTTGACGTGTTATCACTTAGGGAATGCCCATGGTCGTGGAACTGCATACGGAACGGCGGCAAGCGTCGGTGTTTTCCTTGTGCCTCTCATGTTCATCCGGCTATTCGGTCCTCCCCAGTATCTCAGGGGTACTATACTTATGTTGGTATGAGGCGAACCTTCCTTCATTAAATCTTTGGATCCCAATTTTCTCTAGGCAACATTTGCCCTCATCGCAGGATACTCCTGGATTGACAATCACCTCCCTGTCATCTCCAATGTCGGGGTTGGCTGGCAGGTTGCTTGGAAGCGTTGGACTTTAATCGTAATCGGTGTGTCATCAGTCAATTTTCTGCGTTATACCCACGAACGCAAAGACAGGCTCCGCTGCGTCTTTCATTGTGATGCTTCTCCCTGCGAAATCTGCGCGAAAGGCAGTGCGGCTCGGCTGCGCCAAGACCATTACCTCGCTGTCCCACATTTATACATCGCTTATGGCCGCCTGGATTACAGACACCCCCACCTCGAAGGAGCTGAAGTCTGGTCCGTCAGCGTGGGCCAGTTCATTCCGCAATGAGTTGTTCGTGGTTGCACTGCAACTTAAAGACCTGAAAGAGACAGCAGAGTTAGCGAGATGGGAGGGGAATGTGCGCGGCCATTGGCCGTACGGGGAATACAGCAGACTGATTGATGTACAAGAAGAGATGATCGCAAGTTTGGCGCAGGTCGGTCGGATGTCCATCTGAGTGCGTGGTACCGTTGATGATTCCGGAAAGCTCGCAAGTGCTCTCGCAGATCTCGACGATGAATGGCGATCGGGTTTTATACATCACACCAAAGTGGTCAACCCGAACTTCGTTCGTAGTTCTTCCTTACCCAGTGCTTTGTTGAAGGGTTGATTTTTCTTCAGATTTCGGATGTTCTCACTGTCTTCTCGCTCGTGGCTCAATCGCTTCGTACTGGAGAGCCAATGCACACCGTGCTTCCGCAAAGCTTGCTTGATCGACTGCTTTACCACGACATAGTAGTTCAGGCCACCCCGCAGACCACAGGAATCGATCACTTACACCAAATGCGCTCGCTGAACTACCTGTTCTACGCGACGGCGGTGATCGGTGTACTTCAAATCATAGAGGTGCGCGCTGTTTTACCCCGAAATGAGGGTGATCACTTATCGTAAATGATCGGTTCTTCAGCTGCTTGATGAATTGCACAGTATAACGCGCAACTTGTGCGGTGAAGTGCCGTTTAGGGGATTTGAGCAGTGGAGAGATGTCCACCAACGTTCACATATCTCGGCCCCCACGACCTGATCTGGTTTTGGTCCGCCTACATCGAATTCAAGAGGAGGCAGGGAGGGACATCATGTTACTCTGTCGAAATAGGAGCGACGGAAAACGCATAAGTGGTGTATTTCTGTGAGATTTGTGATGATCAAATACCCTAGATGATGGACAGCGTAGAGCACTAACACGATGCTAGGTAATATTTTAGCTTTCAATATGCATTACTTGTTTCTTACTCCAGATCCGTATCTAGCATTAATATATAGTGGTTGATAGTGTAGATACCTCAGTTCCTATGGTCACGGGTCACCTTCAATTGGATGTGCTGTTTATTGCAAGGTTTCAATGCGTACCATCGAACTCACATATCGATTCTGTGATTGAAACAGTCTGAGCAAGCCTGCGAGAAAGTTGAACGTAAGACTGGCTGTTCGTATTTTGGTCCAACCCATAATTTTCCTTTTTTAAAAGCGTTTTATTTATTTATTGTTGGTAACTATCTAAATAAATGCTAAATAGTCCGTATCGTCGCTTCATTATCTTCCAGTTAAGTTACAGTATCCTGATCTTGCCTAATGGCACTATCCTATTTTTTTATTTTTTATGAAAGGGTTATATTTATATAGCACACTTCACTGTTGAACTTTTGTCCCACGTGACAAACTGTGCCTGCCACACGCGCTCTAATAAACCCTTTCGAGTGTCGCGAGTGTGTTTCGGGCGTGACACGCCGTAATCCAATGTCGTGCACATGATGGGACAATTTCAACGACATTCGAAGTCTGCGCCCTCTCTACCAACTCCTACTCTCACTGTTGTGCTCATTTCCCGATGTTCTTCTGGCATCCTCACCCGACTTTCGACTTTTGGCACCACCACTCACGACACAAACATCACGACCAACCGCCATCATCAGGCGCAGACTCGGACGGGAGTCCTTCTTACGAGGTTTTCCTTGAGCCGGCGGAGAACCCACAGGAACTGTCTCTTGTGCGCAGATGGCTCGCCGTGATCTGCATCTCTACCGCATCTATATGCGTTACCTGTGCCTCGTCCATGGTGCGTACGTTCTGTATCGCGACTGTCCCCCCCCCTCCCTAGGTAAAGGCACCCTACTGACGCGCACGACACCTCGCATGTGAATGACGGCAGGCGGCGTTTGCGGAGGCGCCTGTAGCAAGACAGTTCCATGTCAGCAAGGAAGTTGCCATTCTCGGCGTCAGTCTCTTCGTCTTGGGTTTAGGCCTTGGCCCGCTCGTCGCGGGCCCAATGTCTGAAATCTATGGGCGCAATGTTATCTATCGTGTCTCGTTTGCCTTGTTCTTCGTGTGCATGTTTCCCGTTGCGTTCGCGCCTGACATATGTATGTGTTTGTTTATGTTGCACTCTCTCTTGGCTTCGTAAGTTGTGTCCCTCGGTTCTGGTGTGATAACCGTGATACGTCTCGACAGCGGTGTACTTGGCCTTTCGGTTTATCTGCGGGTACAGCGGGGCGGCGTTTCTCAGCGTGGCTGGGGGAAGTGTCAGTGATATGTTCTCCAACTCGCAAGTCGCTACGTGGGTCGTGGACGCCTCTATGTTCCGTTTTGCGTCTCATCGTGACCTGGGCTAGGCCTATGGCCGTCTATACCATATGCCCATTTCTGGGTCCCGAACTAGGACCAATACTAAGTGGGTGAGTACATTTACGGTATATGCCTGGAGAACACCTCTTGCCCGAAGATTCTGAAAGAGAGAAATCAACAGCTTCATCAATCAGCATCTGCATTGGAGATGGACGTTTTACGTTCTCATCGTCTGGTCATCTGTCCAGGCAGTAGCGCTGATTATCGTAAGCCCTGCCCTCCAATAAGAGAGTCGCTACTTGGGTTGAAATTAGCTCGTAAAGGTGGTGCCAGAAACATGTATCCCTGTAATCCTCAAGATGAAGGCTCAGCGGTAAGATCTCGATAGCATGAATCCCTTCTGATATTTACTAGTTCAAACCTCAGCCTTCGCAAGGCCACGGGTAATCCAAATTGGTATGCACCCATAGAAAAAGCTCAACATACCAGCTTGGCG
Source organism: Russula lepida (assembly GCA_003316425.1). Taxonomy (NCBI): domain Eukaryota; kingdom Fungi; phylum Basidiomycota; class Agaricomycetes; order Russulales; family Russulaceae; genus Russula; species Russula lepida. The sequence goes on from QFEZ01002493.1 coordinate 25,885, forward strand.
CGAACACTGTTTCTCAACTGCTACAAACCCTTTTGTGAGTATATCAACCGCCGATACTACATCCTTGCTCACATGTACCATACTTATAGACTTTGCGCTTCTTGATCACATGGCATTTCTGTTAAATCTATGGTATGCTGGACCAATGAGACATCCTCAGAGCACCACCGCCGACACGCCTACAGGGATTCATTGATTCTCGGCATTCTCTACCTGACCTTCCAAGCTTTCCCCATTATATTCGAGAAGAAACACGGTTTTAACCTTCAGAGTACAGGCTTGACTTTCCTCGGAATCGGAACCGGAATGCTTATTGGCTTATGCACGATGCCTTACTGGAACCGGTGCGGTCCCATATCCCCCGAGCGGGACCACCCCTTACGCAGAAAAAGAACTGACCCTAGCTCGTTTACCAAAGGAAGCATCGCAGGTACAAAGAGGAGCACGGCCAAGAACCGCCAGCAGAGTTCCGTCTCCTAATGGGACAAGTAGGCGGCATTCTCGTGCCCCTCGCGCTCCTCTGGCTCGCCCTCTCAACGCATAGCGGCGTACCCTGGATCGTGCCTGTATTAGCTTCGATCCCATTCGGAACGGGGACATACTTCATCTTCACCTCCTCCTTTACCTACATCATTGTCGCGTACAGGCCTATGGCAGCGATTGCCCTGGCGTGCAACACGACAATGCGTACTACGTTCGCAGCCGCGTTTCCTTTGTTCGCAGGACAGATGTACCGTGCTCTCGGCACCGTCGGCGCGACGCTGCTGTTGGCGGGGCTAACGACGACAATGGCGCCACTTCCGTACGTATACCATCTTCTCTTTTCTTCCCCACACCACCACCACCACCACCACCACCCTATCTTGTGATCGAGCGAACATGCTTTGACTCTTTTCCTGTTTGCCTAGTTTTATCCTATATGCTATGGGTCCTCGGATCCGCGAAAGGGAATCCCGTGACAATGGACATCGCCCTGCTTGAGGCGTCCCCGAACCTTGGAGGAAGTGGGGCAGGCTTGTAACCGGACCCCCAAAAAAGGATGAACCTATGTCTTGGCCGTGGTGAAATAGAGAGGCAATCTGATCTTTGATTTTCACGTTTACGACGCGACACGATCACGTGATTTGTGATCCCAATTTTACTCCAACCTATAAAGGGGAAGACATGCCCACGGGCCCCACGTGATGACAAACGGCACGTGCCACTAGCGAACCAGGTTTTGCCGTACGATGTTCTTCAAGTTCGTGTGCACGTCCCCCGTCGTGTACGCACCTGGTATATACATGTGTTTTTTTTATGTCGCGTTCCGTCTCTGCTGTGTGGGTTGGGTTCCCTTGGTTCTGATCTGATAACCGTGATGTGCAACAGCTGTGTATCTGGCCTTTCGGATCGTAAGCGTTCAGTTTCTTCTGTGGCCTGGGGCAGTGTCAGTCAGGATCCGTTCTCCAACTCGCAAGTCACTATGAGGATGCCATCATGCTCCGTTTGTGTTCCCCATCATGAGCTGGGTTGGGCCGATGGAAGTCTATACGATATGATCATCTCTAGGAAGTTGAACTAAGGGGATACTCCGAGTAATTCTATCTATATCACCCCTCATTTCTTTCCACGTCATGTTCCAGAAACGGTCGTCCCTTCTTTATCCACCGCCCTCCCTCTAGACATGCGATACAGGGGTATGAGTAATTTTTATTATCAACCACACCCTTTCTATTCCTTTCAGGCCCCATATTTCAGCAGTAGTTGCTCAATATCGTGATATCCTCTCGTACGAGCTGCCCAGAGTGGTGGGAAATCCCATGTTCCCCGTATGTGTACGTCCGCTCCGTGATCAAGCAACAGCCGCACGACCTCGAGATGTCCCGAATTCGATGCCAGGCCCAGGGGGGTATTGTTGCCGACGGCCTGTGCATTTAGGGCAGCTTTATGTTCGAGAAGGAGCTGTGTAACCTTGACATGTCCGTTTCGTGATGCGAAATGTAATGGCGTTCGGTTCAAAAGGTCCTGTACGTCTATGTCGGCTCCGTGGTCGAGTAATACATGCGCAACACCAGCGTGTCCACAACGTGATGCAGCATGTAACGGAGTGAAGTCACCACGACACCTGGCGTTCACGTCTTCTGCATGCCTAATGATAAGCCGCTTTGCAAGACCACTGAAGCCACATAATGCCGCGTAGTACAAGGGTGTTGACACGAATGCTGACGATGGATACCCGCTGATGTACTCCAAAGGTCGTTTGTACCGAGAGTCCACATCATATATCCAGACCCATGTCCGGAAATGTGGCTTCTTGGGGTTGAAGAGATGTTCCATGGCACACTGAATTTTGGATGCCACGTTGTCAAACTTGGCGTGATCCACCCAGTGTTCAGCCGCGTAGTAGGCCAGAGGCAATGTTGCGAGCCGCTTTTGGTCCACTTTATCATCCAGCTGCAGCAGAACAGTCAGGCAGACTCGTGCCAGGATCGTATGCGCGTTTTCCAGGGAGATGTAGTACTGGCAAATGTTCCCAACATCCGATGTTTGGAGCCGATGCGATGTCAAGAATTCTTTGACCGAAAAGTGCGAAAACTGTACCATCTTCGAGCCCTGGTCGTCGGTGATAATGTCAATAAGAGTCGAACAAGCAGAGAGCATCGCATCCTCTGGATTTTCCGGTCGCCAGTCCTCCACCAAAGTAGGCACCACATTTGGGCCAAACTCGATTGCAAATATTTCTGCGAGTTCTTCAACCCGAAGTGGCCGAATGGCAGCAACCATGCACTGGAAAAGTCGATGCGCATGATGCCGTTTCTGTTTAGGGATGCATTGCAGGGTCTGTTCGTATGTTTCATCCAAAGTGATGGGTAATTCATTCAGAGCTTTCCGAATACTCGAGGGCATGCATCGGCGTAGGTTGTCCAGCTGACAATACGCCCACCGAAACCTGTCCAACACCATGAACAATCATGAAGTATAAGGAGATAGATGTCTCACATCCCATTAGCCCGTTCTGAAAGCACCTTGATGATTAGTTCCTTATCTTCCGCTTTCCATCTCCGCATTGCTCTATCACTCTGAACGACAGAGCGGACATAACTACTGATATCTTCCCTCTGACCAACTTCTTCATGAAGGAACACGCGACGCAATATGAGTGTCAAGGGGTTGAGGACAAAGCTTATGTCCTGCTCGGGGCGACTGGTGACACAAATGGATAGTTTGGAATAGTTTGATTGAACAAGATCCTCAACAAAGTCCAGAACCTTTTCACGAGCGGATGGGGTCCCGGTGGTATTTGGACATTCATCCAAGGCATCGATAATAAGATAAGTTGGGACTTGTTCTGGGAGATCGAGCATGTTCTTGAGACACTGGGCGAGCTCAGCCTCACTAGGCTGTACTGATCCATCACGGCATGTCGCATGTAGTTGAGAAAGAAGATCCCAGCAGCGATCCGAGTCGTTAACAAGTTGCAAAAGAAGAGAAGCCAGAAAGCCACGAATATCACGTTTGGCAGCATCCTTGAAGTCGAAGTAGTAGTATGCGACCCGAGCTGATCTCGATTCTCGCATACGCTTGACGTCCTCAATGATGGCCGAGCTTATCAACAGTATGAGTTTCCTACCAACGAGATAGTCGTAAAACTGCGTACCAAAGGATACTTTTACCCGACCCTGCTAGAAACCGGAAAAACAATTAGCGGTCATAAAAAGCCATTAAGGCGAGAGAAGCGTACGATTTCCACAGATCCACAACAATGAGCCGTTCTTCGTCCAATCGTTGAACGTACTACCCTGGATAAACCACATTGTTGTTCCGTCGTGCAGGGTGTTACGTGCATTATTATGATTGACGGAAGGGTTCGGAGGAGTAAGCCATGTTCGAAGCTTCTCTCGCGACTGGTTCTCTATGAACATCTTTCAGACACGACAACAAATCATGACAGTGTCAGGAAGTAACGAGCCTTGTAAGTCACTCCTTACTGTTACAACATAAAACAATAAAAGATCAGCGCATATATGAAGAAACCGAAAGGGTGTGACGCACCGCATTTGAGGCCGTCATTAAGGTTGAATGTAATCTCCTTAATCGTGTTCATATCATCGCGGATATCATGGATGACCTTTTCGATACCCATCACATTGTCTTCAATGTGACGCGTAACCCCCAAGGTCTTTGCTGCCGTCATTAAACACTCCTCCTTTGTAAGCATATCCAATCGTTGAAGTGCACTTTCTACATCCGTCTTCCCCACAAGTCTCTTCATAAACATTTCTGTGCCATAGTCAACCAAAAAAGAGTATTTGGGACGAATAAACGCACTAGTTCGCGTCTCCTTCATCGCCTTAGTCGAGAACGCAAGAACAGAGAGGACTTGTGCCAGAATCTTTGCAAGCAACTCGGTCATCTCTCCCGTGAGTGGAGCTGCTGTGTATTGATTGAGACGTTGAAGGAAAAATTGAGTGTGCTCGAAGAGATTGACAAGCGTTTCATAGCTCGTGAAAAAATCTTTCACTGCCTGTGTTGAGAAAGGCTTCGTAAATGCACACGAAAGAATCTCAGAAAAGACTTACCCCGAGAAGAACACCAATACCAGTAAAGAGGACCGTTGCGGGTGAGAATGGCTAAGAGAAGGATGTTGTAGCATTGGGATAGAGGAGGAATGAAGGCTTACTAGGCCGATTCCTCCAAGAGTTGCTGAAAATGTGAAGATAAGATGGACGACGGGTGTCAATGATTTCATCAACTTGTCATCGCCCTTGCGAAATTTATCGAGGGCTTGCGCCTGCTTTCGAAACACACCCAAGATGGTATCAGGTGAGCTGTTACTCTCGAGCTCCGTAACCAATGGATGTGTTTCTAGATCTTGTCCTGTCAGAATCCTGTATTCGTTTGACGCAGCCTCGAATATTGCAGTTAAGTTGGCAGCAGAAGGGTCAGTTGTTTGTTGGCTTGCGGACATATGGGAGTCACCGACGGCAGTGGGAAGTGAGAGAGATGGATAAAGGGCATCGTGACAAGGGGAGGTTTCGAGTCAGTCCAAATACACAGCCTTGAGGAGAATGAGGACAAATAGCTGTCGTGCGATACTCCCAATTTCCAATAACCTGATACGGACAACAGAAGTAGAGCACGAAAGGTTGACTAGAATGTCAACTGGTTTCCCTCCAGTGCGATCTCCGGCGGGCAGAACAGATAATAAGTCGATTTTCTGGTAATGCGATATGACAACTGGGTTGTTGCAAGTAATAACCTTGTCATGCGCCATTTTGAAAAAAAAATTGGAGTGGCATCCGGCAAACTCCGCTGAGGTGCAGCGTTCGCATTGGCCATGTATTCTAAGTATGCTGCACATACCCGCGGACTTAGCAACTTCGAAGAAATATGTAGTGGAGTGAGGCTTTATTTACAGAGTTGTGTAGCGTGCACAAGCGTGCATGACCAGCATCGTCGGCCACCAGCACTTCAGCTTCTCAGGCTCAGTGTAGCCCTTCATTTACATCCTTGACACTGCCGCATGCGTCCGCGGCCTTAGTAACCTCTAGGACGCGTGTAGAAGACATAGGTGGGCATTACTACAAGATATAGCGCTCTGCAGAGGTCCGTGAAACCATTTGCGATGCTTCCTGCCTCTAAGGGGTCACTAACAGGTGATGTGAGTCATGCACACTAGTGCAAGCTCTGCTGCTTCTCTTGTGAGGCCGAACGAGTTGCTTTCATGTTCTGTTTGTACCGCTAAGGCTGCGCATAGTGCGACAATGTCAGAAACAGAAGGGAAGGCTGCACTATGTCTAAAGGGTCACTAACAGAGGCAGCAGTTGATGTAAGTCGCGCACGCTAGTGCACGCCTTTTTGCTCTGTAAGTTAAGTCTAAATACGCTACTACATGCGTCCTCGAAGCTGCGAAGGCTGCGGGTCCATGCAGCAGTGTCAGGGATGTAAATGAAGGGCCACACTGAGCCTGAGAAGTTGAAGTGCTGGTGGCCGACGATGCTGGTCATGCACGCTCGCGCACACTACACAGCTCTGCAAACAAAGCCTCACTAAGCCACTACATATTTCTTCGAAGTTGCTAAGTCCGCGGGTATGTGCAGCATACTCAGAATACATAGCCAGTGCGAACGCTGTACCTCAGCGGAGTTTGCCGGATGCCACCCAGGTTTTCGGTAAGTAATTTGCAGATATGACGGTGACGGTTTACCTCCACCTCCAGAGTACGCCCTTGACATTCGTATTCTGAGGGGGCAAGTTGGCTGCGTGCTCGTACCGCTCGTGCCTGCTCTCTCAACGTTCAACGCATTGTGACGTACTAAATCCTGGATCGCGCAGCTAGCCCAGAGAACAGTAGATTGGCGCTAGCGGTATCATCAATTTGTGAAGAGCCAGCCTGAGTAATTTTATGACCTTATATTTCATAGATATACTACAACCGTGTACTTTGCAAACACACACATGCAACCGCAAGAACGGTAATCAGCGCTCAGAGAATCCAACGTTTCGAGGCTCGAGGAACGTTGATATCGATTGAGGGTGAACAAACATGGACCAATTTTACTACCCGCAGGCAGATGACGTCCGCTTGTAGAATGCCGGACCCATTGATTTTTGAGACCTGTGAATGACATATAAGATGGCGAGTTCCCGCCAAGATTCGGTCCCAATGGTAGACGAACCTACGATACGTGATCGATTCTATACTTTCCACACACTCACTTAGTTAACTTGGCGCCATGATCCAGCAGCAGTCGCGCAATGTCGTGATGATCATTGCCAATAGCTGCCTGGAGTGGTGTTCCATCAGGAATATGCCGACAGTTCACGTCAGCTCCATGCTCAAGCAATAGTCGCACGACCTCGAGATGTCCCGAATCCGACGCTAGAAATAGAGGAGTGAAATTCATGTTGGTTCTTGCGTCCAACGGAGCCTCATGCTCGAGGAGGAGCTGCACGATCTCGAGATGCCCATTGTTCGATGCTAAATGTAAGGGTGTCCAGTCGTCTTCGTCTTGCACATCAATGTCGGCACCATGGTCCAGTAACAACCGCACAGCGTCAACGTGTCCTTCGTGCGATGCTGCATGTAGCGGAGTCATACAATCACGACACTCCGCGTTCACGTCTTCTGCATGCCTAATGATAAGGTGCTTTGCTAGACCACTGAAGCCACATAACGCCGCATAGTACAACGGCGTTAGACCATTTGTTGACACATATGCATTGACAGACTCCCAAGATCGTGCGTCCATATCGTATATCGAAAGCCATGTCCGAAAGTGTGGCTTCATCGGGTTAAAAAGACATTCCATGGCATCTTGAATTCGCGATGCCACATTTTCGAACTTTGCGTGATCGACCCAGTGCTGAGCTGCATATAGGCCCAACGGACATGTTGCAAGCTTCTCTTCGTCCACGTATTCGTCCAATTGCAGCAGAACTGTAAGGCAGGCCCGCGCTAGAAGTGTATGCGCAGGTCCTAGGGCAATGTAGTACTGACTAATGCACCCAACATCTGATGTCTGGAGGCGATCGGAGGTCAAGAATTCCTTGACCGAGAAGTGCGAAAATTGTACAACTTTCGGACCCTTCTCATCGATGATGATAGAAATAAGAGTCGAACAAGCGGAGAGGACCGCCTCTTCTGGATTTTCTGGTCGCCAGTCTTCCACCAGATCAAGTGCTATGTCCGAGTCAAACTCGATTGCGAATATCTCTGCGAGCTCCTCAACCCGAAGTGGCCGAACAGCAACGACCATGCACCGGAAAAGCCGGTGCGCATGCTGTCGTTTCTGTCTAGGGATCCCTAACAGAATCCGTTCGTACGTGTCATCCAGAGTAGTGGGCAATTCATTGAGAGCTTTCCAAATGCTTGAGGGCATGCATCGCCGTAGGTTGTCCAGCTGGCAATACACCCATTGGAACCTGTACGATATCATAAAGGCTGTCTCGAAATGTTTGAGAAGAGGTGACTTACATCCCATGAGCACGTTCTGAGAGCACGCTGATAACAAGTTCCTTATCCTCCATTCTCCATCTCCGCATAGCTCTATCATGCTGAACGAAGGAGCGGACATAACTATTGATATCCTCTCTTTGGCCAACTTCTTCGTGAAGGGACACACGACACGATGGGGATGTCAAGGGTTCGAGAACAGTATTTATGTCTTGCTCGGGGCGACTGGTGATACAGAAGAACAGACTGGAATGGTTCGACTGGATAAGATACTCAATAAAGTTCAGAACCTTCTCACGAGCCGATGGCGTCCCAGTGTTATTTGGACATTCATCTAAGGCATCGATAACAAGGTAGGTTGGAACTTGTCCTGGGAGATCGAGCATATTCTTTAGACACAGTGCAAGCACAGCCTCGGTAGGCTGTTCCGACACATTATGACATTTCTTGTGTAGTTGAGAGAGAAGGTCCCAGCAATAATCAGAGTCGTCAACGAGTTGCAAGAGAAGAGAGGTCAGCAGGCCCCGGATGTCACGTTTGGCCGCATCCTTGAAGTCAAAGTAATAATATGCGACCAGAGCCGAACACGATTCTTTCATATGCTTGATGTCCTCAATGATGGCCGAACTTATTAATCGTATGAGTTTCCTATCACCGGGATAATCGTGAAACTGCTCACGAAAGAACACTTTTCCCTGACCCGGCTAAATTCCAAGGACATTATTAGCAGGAGTGAGAGTGAGAGGCTGACAGACAAGAGAAGCTTACGATTGCCATGGATCCACAACAGCGAACCATTCTTCTTCCACTCATCGAATACATTACCTTGGATAAACCACTTTCCTGTTCCGTCATGCTGGGAGTCACGTGCAATATTATGGTTAATAGAGGGGTTCGGAGGAGTGAGCCATGTTCGAAGTTTCTCTCGCGACTGGTTCCCTATGAGTATGTCTTAGCCGCGATGATCAACGATCATAGTATCTGGGAATAACGGACATCGTATTTCATCCACTGCTACATCAGCACATCGCAGAGAAAAATCAATGAATGTATGAAGAATCAGAAGGGATGAGGCATACCGTGTTCAGTTTCTTTGAGATTGTCCTTAATGTTACACGTATCCTCTTTTATCACGTCCACGTCATCGCAGATAGCATGGGCGACCTCTAAGGTCCGCGCCGCTACCATAAGATTTTCCTCTTTGGTTAGCATATCCAATCGTTGGAGCGCGTCCTCCACGTCCGTCTTTCCTAGAAACCTCTTCATGAACTTTTCTGTGCAATAGTCAGTCAAAATAGAGTATTTGAAACGAAAAAAACACACTGATTCGCCTTTCCTTCATGGCCTTGGTCGAAAATGCCAGAACCGAGAGAACTTGTGCCAGAATTTTTGCAAACAACTCGGTCATCTCTCGTGTGAGTAGGACTGTTGTGTATTGGTTGAGACGTTGAAGGAAAAATTGTGTGCGCTCGAAGAGGTCGACAAGAGACTTGTAGCTCGCAATGACATCTTTTACTACCTGTGTTGAAAGTTCTTGCGAATCCATATCAAACGATATTCAGAGACTCACTCCGAAAAGAACACCGATACCAGCAAAAAGTACGGTTGCAGGCGAGAATGGCTGGGGGATAGATGGTGTAGTACTAGGATAGAAAGGCGATGAGGGCTTACTAGACCAATACCTCCTAGGGTCGCTGAAAGGGTGAAGATAAGATGGACGATGGGCGTCAATGATGACGTCAACTTGTCATCGCCCTTGCGAAATTTACCGAGGGCTTGCGCTTGTTTTCGAAATACACCCAAGATAGAATCAGGTGAGTTATTTCTCTCGAGCTCCGTAGCCAATGGATGTGTTCCTAGGTCTTGTCCTGTCACAGTCTTGTATTCATTTGACGCAGTCTCGAATATTGCGGTTACGTTGGCGGTAGAAGGGCCAGACATATGGGAGCTGGCGATGATGGCAGTCACGGTGGGGAGTGAGGGAGGCAGTTATGTAGACTTGGGGTATGGAGTTTTCCAATCACCTGAAGATGCGGTGCACTGTAACGTGCTATGCATCCCTCCCATCAAATCTGATACGGGCAAAAAGGCAGAGCGTGAGAGGTCAATATGTTGCTCTGAGTCTCAGGTGCTATCTCGGACCTCAGACCTCAAAATCTTCGCATTGGAGTCTCCACCCACGATAGGTATTAAATGCATACAGTCATCTGTCTTTGAACCCGCACCGAAAAAGATCCTAATACACACAAGTACTATGACATTCGATAGCCGCTTTGGCAACAGAGTCGCGATTAATGCGTCCATTTTACAAGGGCTGGAATATGATGGGCTGTCAACCACATTTTGTCCTGCAACCGTCCTACGATCGCTTCTCGCAATGGACAGCTCGATGCCGTGAGACGAAACGCCAGAGGTGAGGAATGGTTTCGCGGTTTTGGCTCGTCGACCCAGGTCCTAAAATGGTTCTCAAGTCAAACCCACAGCACCACGAAAACTACTTTCCTGCTCACCTGCAATACCGAGCTTATGGGTTTGCGCTTCTCGATCAACGTGGCGTTTCCATCAAATCTGTCATAAACCACTGTAGGCAGGATCAATGTGGCACCTCCCAACTGCCCTGACACGCCGGCCGGAATTCGTTTGCTTTCTCCCATTCTCCGAGCGAGACCCTCTTTTTACCCTGAGAGGAACAGATCCTGGCGCATCATTTACGAAAAGAAGCAAAGTATCATACAGTGCAAAGTGGAAAATGACCGAGAACGCCGATGGAGTTCCGTCTCCTGATGGGGCATGTAGGCATCATGTTCATGCCGCTTCCTCAACTCAACGACGCATAGACCGTGCACGTGTTTACATCTGCCCCATTTGGAACACGCACTGGCCTACTTCATCTGCATGCCCTCCTCCGCATATGTTGTTTGTCGCATACAGTCTAAGGCCTATAGCAGCGAGGGCCCTAGCGTGCCAGTGCAACATGACAATTCACACCTCATTCGTAGCCATGCTTCCCTTGTTCACGAGATGTATCGAGTCGAGCGCTCGATACCGTAGGCACGAGCCCGGCTTCCGTATCCGTATATACAGTAATGTCATCTCTATTTTCCGCCCGCCCGCCCGGGCCCCGCACCACCCTCAGTTTCCATTCTCCACCTCCACAACATACACCACTATCCACCATCACCCACCGCCACCGCCACCACCGCCATCATTCTCCTTTTCTGTTTTTGCCTAGGTTTGTGCTGTAATCGGTGGGTTTTCCGGACCTGGGACAGAGAATCAATCTCAACAATGGAACCTTGTCCTGTTTGAGGTCACCGTGTCGCCGGATCTTAGAGGAAGTGAGGCGGGAGGTGGGCAAGGTGAGCCCCAGTGCTGGCAGCGACATAGACGGGCATCAGGTATCACACATTATACATCATGGAGGCGCGAAGTTTGGGCCAAAAAATTTCATATCATCGGCTCAGCCGAACCTCCGCGGCGATGCGTGGTGTCTATCACCTGTCACGGTGACTACATTGAACAGTGGGAAAACTGTTGGCGCAAAGAACTGGCGACAAGCTTCCAGGAACACCCCTTTAAATACAGTATTGTACCCGCGCCGTAGGGGAAGGATGATAAGGTGGGCAATCATTGGTACGGACTGGGGAGGGACTTTACGGTGGTCGACGAAACGAGTACCGACACTGTTACAAGCAACCGGAGGACAGCAACTCGGCGCCACCACTCCCCCAGGGGGAACATTTCTACTGCCGTGGTGCCCAGCGGGCATCATATCAAATTGCCTCAAATCCATTAGCTTAGATGTTTCGGTCTATGACAGAGCTTAAGCGTCAATAACCTACTATATATTAGTACTACAGCTGTACGGGTTGTCGGGGGTTTCCCATGTCAGAAGTCAGAAGAGCCAAGAGAAAGAAGGGGGAAGGGGAACATTGTCAACGCGTGTGAGGGCAGCGACCAAAAAAGACCTGTTTTGCTGAACGCTGTGTGTGCGTGTATCATAAATAATATGTGTGGTGTCACTTTTGTACGTAAACTAACTCACCTTGTATTGTGCGAATGAGGTTAAGAACCCACGCACGTCCTTATCTCGCAACCACGGAATAACAGTATACCCCTGTAGTTCATCCGACAATAGTAAGAGGTATCTACGAAACCACGCCACGGTATCACGACGTGACGAACAACCCTCATATGTGCACCTTCACGGCTGCCAGTTGAGTTGAAGGGGGAGGACCCTGAGATTCGATTCTGATTCTGAGGGAATTCGGCCCCTATCGACTGCTCGTGGCCGCTGCCTTATTTAGGGTCGGGGTCTGATTCGCTTTCGCTGGGTTGATCCGGTGATGGCTCAATTCAGCTCGCTCGAGTCGGGACTCGGCGCGTGGGTCACTGAGTACTACACCTACATTTGGAAACCCGCCAATCACAATCACTTGTATAAGTTTTCCTTCTTCTTCTCCCCTGTCTTTTGTCGTGCCACGGCCTAATACCATACTGTACTTTTGCCCCTGACCAAACCTAAAAGATACTTTTGTCGCTCGCCTGTAGCCCGAGGACTCCATTGCATTGGTACTCGTATTACGTCTCATGTCATCGTTTGCGCATGGCTTAATTGCGCATGGCTTAACTCAGGGCTGGACCGTGATCTCGTTTTCATTTGAGTTGGCTTCTCTCCTTTGTGCACATGGGGTTCATCATTCATGGGGTTACATATTACCGAACAAGTCCCTTGTTCTTCCGGGCTGAGGGGTGTTTGTGCGGTTGTACTCCCCACCTTAATTTCTACCCGTTTAGGCAAGTGATTCCATCTACTGTAGTTAGTTAGGCGACTTGTGTGGACGGTTGCGTGCTCCTCCAAACGAATCACAGGACTAACGGCCGTGATAAGAACGAAATCACACGTCATTTCATCCGACGCACGCATGATAAGGTACAGTAGCGCTGGTCATTTTCATAACAGGGACCCATGTACCAGAATTCTGGGATGCGCCGCAGAAGTACAAGGATATGATGTGACTACGCCCCCAAACGCCTCCTAATGGTGGCTGGGATAGGTGAAAGTCAAAGCCACATGTGTGCGTACGGAACGCACGTGTCTCGGCCGATTAACCGTGTGAGGCCTGGGTGCTGTCTTCTACCTCAGCTCTGGCCTTGGCCATGGTCAATACAAACGGTCGGTGGAACAGCGGGATTAATTTGGGGTACAGTATATCTCAGTTACCAGCTACGTGTCTGAATGCAACCTAAGTATAGCACAACACACAAGATAGACGCGGACGTCTTTGCACGGGTGCAATCAGGTGGTTCCCAAATTATCTAATGGAATGGAAAAACATTGGTCGTTTTTGCAATCTGCCGAATTTCCGCCAAACACGGGCTTCTGACGAGCGCAAATCGTCGGACCTGTGCCAACTCGTTGCAAAGATCCGTTCCTCCATTTGGGAACGCCACGCCGCGCCGTGCCTTTCTCATTAAGCTTTGGACCCGACCTCGTGAGCATTACTATACTCCTTTCTCGTTCTAGACTCTCACCCAGATTTTCGCTATCGCGAAAGAAGGCACCGTAAGCGGCGAGCGCCTAGCGTCTTTAGTGGAGCGCTGCAAATACAGAACGGAATTCCAGGAGAAAGCAAAAGAGGAAGTTGAACGCCACCCGCGCCGAAGGTCTCCTTCTTTGGCTGTTCCTTCAGAGCGCGAGACTACGTCCCATGACAGGGTCGCCGCCACCAAATGATGTTCATTCCATTCTCGGATACATAATGAACGTGGTTGTTGCTCACCGTCTTGTCGGGGCAGATGGTCCGATAGGTCCAATCAAGTCCAAGTGGACATGTACGAGTGGGAACTCTCGTATATGTCTTCTCAGAGCAGAAGTCACAAGGGAAATGTAGCTTGTAGGGGTGCGGTGTTAAAGCGAATGACAGTGAGGACAGGTTCGCCGAAGCGAGGGTTGACAGGCGCTCAAACTATATGAACCAGCCAATCACCTGTTTGGTCCGGCCGTCCGCTTGAATTAGATGTGCCAGTTTAGCGCCAAACATGTTAATTTATGAAGGCGCCCTACAATGTCCGAGAGAGGACGAGTTGGCGGACGACCGCAAACCGTAACTTACCATGAATGGGTGACTCTCTGTCAAGGAACAGCTGCGCTTTTACAAACGCTCCACTTGGGCGCCGTGGAGAGTTCGATGATGGGAACAGCGAATGTCGAGAAGGCGGCCATGGATAGATAGTGGAGGTGGACAAGCTAAGGGAAATTGGTGGCATCGATAAGTGAGATAAAATATCCGAAAGGAAAACGTCTGTCAGTCAAAAGTCCGAAGGAAGCGAACGCCACGGGGCTTGAGAGGATGATGTGGCGCATAAGATGACGAGGCCATGTGAGATAAGGCTGAAAAGAGGGTGAAGGAAGACGGGGGTAAATATGTGTGGCGGGGATCCGAGGAAATGAGGCGGAAATAGTAGGGGCGAGGCAGTTGTTGTTGTCGAGCGTGTGGAGGCAAGCGCTTGTGGCGAAACGCCATCCCACGCAGATGATGGATTGGGAACCGGCAAAGTGGCAAAAAAGAATACAAATAGATTGATGCGTGGCTCGAGATGTCGAGAAATGGTGATATCGCACGTGGTCAAATACCTGAATAGGCAAGACTGTAACCTAATCGGGGGAAGCCGGGACCCAGGAGAAACCGAAGCGAAGAATGGATCAATCACGTTAAGAGTCATTCGAGTGAGGGTTATCGCATCGTTTCGATCGGTGGCAACCAACGTAAGATGCACGTGGAAGGCGGTGATGCGCTCGGCTGTGGGGTGAAACGAGAAAGGCTGGAGATGGTTGCCTGTTAAGAGGTAAATTGGGCGGGATGGGACAGGATATGAGTGAGGATAAGCGATCAGCTGGCAACGACGCATTCGCGAGGGCAGGAACGAGGGAGTCTTTTTGCAATTGGATGGTTTCCCAAAAAGGGAAGGATCCGACTCAACGCCGCGACACGGACGAATAACGAATAAGAGGTTATCGCTTCACAGCCCCTGTGAGCATGCCATGATCGATGGACGTCCCGTTGGCACAGCAGATATGAGAGATGAAATGAATGAATTGTGTGACCAGGCCAAAGAGGCGGGGGGGCGAATCAGGTGGCCCTGGCCGTGAACCTGACCTGATCAGTTTACATGTCATGACACAACCATCCATGGCAAGTCGCGGCCGGCCTTTCTCTTCTTCTTTCCATCCTCTCCCTCCTCCTCCCCTTCCCCTCCCTCAATGTCCCGCAGGCCCGCCACAATGCTCCCCCCGCCTCCCCCTCCCGTAGACAGAGACGTCATCATGGGCCCGCCTCCTGTCCCCCCGCATCAACCCTTCTCCCCGTCCGCTGTGCAGAATTCTAAGGACCCGAGGGAGTTCAGCGAAAAGTATTACAAGCTCAAAAGAAAGTATTGGGAACTAGAAGAGGTCCACTTTTTCCCCATCCTGCTCGCCCTTTCCCCTTACTCCTTATCACCAATAGAAATACAAAGACCTCGAGGATGAGCTCAAACGCTCAGGCGAGCGAAATACTCGTTGGATTACTGAAAAGGGGTATGCCATTCTCGCCCCTTCCATTCGCTATCAATTGCCTTAATTCTCTTTTTAGTATGCTCCTTGACCGAATTCTCGAACTGGAAGGCGCCGTCCAGCCTTCCAGCCCATCCAGTCCAAACGCTCATCCACATTCTCAACCGCCTACCGCATACCCTCGCACCCTCCAATCTGCTCATGCACAGACTGCATTCCAAACCAATTTACACGAAGCTTTGGAGGAAGTCAGGAGTGAAGATCCTTCAGTGGATCCCCTATATTCTTCTCGTCATATCGGGCCCCAAGCACGAAAGCGTCAATTAGAAGAGACGAAGGAACGAGAAGAAGAAGAGGCCCGCGATGCCCGCAAAGCACCGAGGAGAGGCAAGGCCGCCACTACCCCCCATCCATCCAAGGCCAAGGACACTGGTGCTCCACCTCCCTTTGCTCCCCCCACAAATCCTAGTGGTTCCCCAGCAGCCGCCCCCACATCGACTCAGACACTTGTTACTTCATCAGGAAAGCGCATTAGGATCAAACCTCCTGCGGCTGCTCCACCTGAGCCGGTACCTCCACCCCCCACCAGTCATGGTATGCACCGGATCCCCCAATTTATTAATAATGCTGGTGTCCCACCTACGACACATCAGCTCTCCCCAGGATCTCCAATGTCCCCTTTAGGGTCTGACGCTGAGCATCACGCTGTAACCGATGGCGACTCATCTGCTGCTTTTCACAACGCTAATGGCAACAGCGCGTTGGATACCGCCAGCCAATTGAGACCAACCTCTCCTACTTCTCTTGCCGCTTCGGCCACCACTATTCCGTCGACAACCGTCCAACGTCATACAAAGCCAAAACGGTTGAAAGCTCATACGGTCACATCAAAAAGTTACTCTATTCCCATGGTCCCCCGTGACAAGACCGGCAAACCCATACTTCCCCTGAATGTCGGGATCATGACTGTTAATTGTCTGGGTGAGGTTTGTATGCGAGAGCACTTCCACACAGAGCGCTACATCTTTCCTGTGGGATATTCCGTTAATAGGTATGGGCCCTGACATGAACATTCTCTCATTCTAATTTGACTGATGACAATTTTGTAGGCGCTATCTCTCAGCGCGTGATCCCAATGCAGAGACAGTCTATAATTGTACCATCCATGATGGCGGTGATGGACCCAAATTCCAGATCGTTGCGAACGACATGGCAGATAAACCCATCATTGCCGGTACAGCCACGGGTGCCTGGTCTGTCGTCGTTCGCGCGGCGAATCACGTCCGCAACAGGCAGCATAGTAATTCTGTCTCGGGCCCGGACTTTTTCGGTTTGGGACAGAACACCATCAAACATCTCATTCAGGAGCTCCCAGGCGCGGATCGGCTGAAAGATTACGTATGGCAAAACTTCAATGAGGGCGGGTAAGCGCGCGTTTCATCAAATGCTGTGTCGCAGGTTGATTGACTATGTAGTTCCGGAAGACCTCTTGGTGGTCGCCACGCCACGGTTGTCCCAGCTCTGCCTGACGAATACGATAGTCCAAATAGCAGTAGTAACGGTCACGAACGGCGCGGCTCCCGTGATTCAACTTCCATGGACATCATCCCTGATGGCGAGTTGCCAATATCTGACGTGCGGGGCGCTCCCCCGTCAGAACGTGTATACTCTCACAAGCGACGCGACTCTCGCAACAGCAACGGAGGCACGCTGGACGACCTGCCTCCAATATCTCCCCGTGGCCATGGATACCCGCTACAGGATCATGCCTATTCGCCTCACTCTACACATCGCCACTCTCCGCGCGAGGTACCACCCAACCCGTACGTACAATCGTCATCTACGCGCTCACACTCGCCACCTTCACACCAATCTCCGGTGGCACCTCCCCCCGTCCCGGCAAAGTTTGCAAGCATCATGAATGCCTACCCCGAACCGCCATATACCTCACGTACATCTCCACGCTCCGGATCTGGCTCAGAGCACGCCCTTGGGTCTGCCCGCACGCGTGGGAGTAGCAGTGGAAGCGCAGCTTCGGTCGAGCGATAACTCCACCTTGAGACCCGATCGATGCCTTTCCCGACTTTGCTCTGTCCTTAAGTCTCATTGCTGCTTGTATGGGCATACTCGCAGCCCTGGGGACATTTATTCTCTCCTTATTGGTTTCTTTGATCCCCTGTTTTGTTTCTTTGTTGTGTCCCTTTTGTTGTATCTATCCAGCTCTGACGCGCTCCATTCTCCCTCATCCTTTTGGTTCGCTGTCTGTTGTCATCTCAACCCATTTTGGTCTGTCTCCGTCACTTCTCTTATTCAAATGTCTGTAGTCTTCTAAAAGCCCGCCGATACTCGTGTGGAATGTTACACCTCTCTTACTGTATGCATGCATGCACTGCCCGTAGCCTGGGCGTCCGAGCTTGAGCCAACTGCTCTGGGCGCCCCGGCTGCACGGCCCGTTTTTTACTACACGGCCGTTGCGTTGAATCTAGAACGGGCAGAGAATAAACAAATCCGCGACGAGTGGTTCTTATGATTCTGTGCGTGGAATGCCCCTGTGGGGACTCCGCCCGTTGCGAGGCCAGTGCCGGGATTAATGGGGTAGTATAAGGGGCTGACATATCTTTCTCTCTTCATTGCGTTGCTGCGTTCGGCAATCTGCTAATTGGGTATGGTCTGTCTTGGGAGGTTGCAGTTGGTCGACAATGCTGCCGTAAGGGGATAGGTGGAAATATTTTTTCTGGTGACGATGATGATTGGAGCGATGATGATGAGTAACCTCACGTGCAAACTGGGTGTTAAACTGGGGTGTTCTTGTCGTAGGTGGTTGAGTATTTTTTTTTCGTGCAGCCTTTGCAGACTGTAACAAAACATCGAGGCTGGCGCCTTGGCCGAGTTTCTGGAAGAGAACGGTTTAATAGAACAGCCATGGCGGCGGCGGCGGCGGTGGCGCTCGCTCAGCTGTTATCAATGCATGCGTTCAAGTCCTGAATAGGCCGAGCGCACACGTACTGAACATCTGTACGTAATGACTAGAACACCACCACTTACAGAGTCGCACCATGCCGCACCAAGTAAACCCCGTGCCAGCGGGGTGCTGTAATCAGAAGAGAAGAGAAGAGGCTTTGCTGTATAAGACGGCTAATTGTCCTTCCCAAAACACCTTGGTGGAAATTCCATTCCCGTATGATCCGGGGGGAAGGGCCAAATTGAACGCGACGTCGCATGCGGCAGCGCCGTTCGTCGTCTGATCATACAGATCGGATATTCTCCTCGACTCGATTCGAACCCCACATCCTATCTACAGTATGATATATGTATATATATTGTACGTATAGCACTCGAATATACAATACTTGATATTGATTGTCATTGTATATGCAGTATTTTCTGAAGCGAAACGAGACACAACAACGGGGGTTACGGGGTGCCCCTCTTCCTGGCAGTTCCTGCCCTTCTTTCTTTCTTTCTTTCTTTCTTTCTTTCCAAGAACTTTATCCCTTTACGGCATCTTTCTGTTTTATCGAATTTTATCTTTTCGGGCGCGCTTCAGTACAGTTATAGTTATGTGTCCTCAGGCTGCCCCTGCCAACTGATAACTGTTCACCCGCCCGTCGGTCGTCGTCACTTGTATCCATTAGGTGGTGACTTCAATTGGGACACTTGCTATGACAGTGGGGAAGTCACACGTTCCTCTCTCAATCCTCAATCCTCAATCCTCAATCATTTGATTTTGATTCAGACACAATCGGTGGACTTTCCCCAATTTGTGCAGGGCGTAGCGGTCCATCCAAGGGTCCATCAAATAGTGAGAGTGATAAGCACGCACGCCATGCCATGCCACAAGTACATTACTAACCAATACCAATACAGTAAGCCAATCACGAAAGCAGGGAACAGAAATTACTTACTACTGGATCAATGGGTGGATGATCCGAGAGGAGAAGGAAAAAAATTTCCGTGCCACAGGGCTGCTACGCGCTAGTGGCGTCGCGTCCTGTAATAATATTAATATAATACAATATGATGTGTTCCATCTACAACGATCATCATCGCCATCACCATCACCATCTCGCAAATAAATGGCGATGATAGGAAGGGTCCCGCTGGTCCATCTGGTGGATGTTTTATATGTATAGCTTTATTTTTGTTTCAGTTGATGGTCCCGCATGCCAGTGGAGCGGCATGTGGAGTCATGTCGCGGATGTATCATGCATCGTGTTAATACAGACTCGGTCCGAATTACTCTAAGATGTGCGTTCAGAGGTGGACCTCAGGAAAGTGGGATGTGAGAGCGAGGGCTTAGTAATACAGTATACTGTTATACAGTTAAAAAACTTACCGCCGGTATACCAATTACGTACCCTCTCGCTTCACCAGAGCGCAAGTTCGTGAATGGTGTTCTATCCCAACTGCCCCGCGCCGCTATAATATTGGTCAACGCCCTTCCCATATTTGCGAGAGTCCGACTCGGACTAAGGAGAATGGCGCTGGAGTGACGCGCGGCAAGTCGGGCGCCCGAGACGAGCCCGTGTAGACTTACATAATACTTCAGTTTTTTACCATTTCAATTATCACGCCCGCCCGGGCCCCGCTATAGCGCAACTGATGATTCGTTTTCAGTCTACTGTATGTCGCTGTCTCGCGCAGCTAGAAATAATACATGGCCAACTACTACGAGTCGATGGCATGAAGGGAGAGAGATTGTGGTACGTGTAATGCATTCGGGTACTGCGTTATCCCGGAACGGAATATCCAGCCCTTGTATAGGGACCTTATCAAGGAGGATGATGGTGATCTGATCCACTGTGATGCTACTTTTTGGCACCTCCACATTAGTTAAACCTGCAATAAATGTTTTTGGGGCTTTCTTGTACCAGCCAAAAAGTCGGAAAGTACCGAACGTGCCAAAGTAACTTAGATTCGGGCCATAAGTTCCTTTTGGTCATACAAGTCCTCCACAACTCCAAATCCTCCTTTCCCTGGGGAAGAAGGGGGTTAATACTCGTTGCTATCGTTCTGCACGTTGGAGACTCTTCCCCTCATTCATGTCTGTCGTTTTTGTGGCTTCGTTTGCAATTTAGATCTAGTCTAGACCTCCCGTTTTCCACTTCTAAATGCTGTAGAAGTGCCTGTGTCCTTTCGAATGCATTTGGTTATGGCGAAAGGCGGAGAGGTCATATCTTCTCGTAAATATTTATTGCCGTGGGGGGCACCATTGGCATTTCTATAGAGATTTTCTGTAGAAAGAGAGAGTACACTCAGCACGAACTGATCAACGTGTTCTTCTGATTCAAGTTGGCTCCAGCGTTTTAGCATTCTTCCTCTTTCCCCGTCCTCGATCCACACTGCCGTGCGTAGCACACGGCGGCCGGGGAATAACACAGAGCCGGAAGCCAAAGTCAGAAGATCGTTCTGCACGGTGTCTGCCATATTGGTTACTGTAGGGTGCATCCTACACTGGCAGGGCTATCCAAACCGAAGAATCCGGCAATCTCGATTGGTTTTAGTGCATTATACTACATCCCGTAAAAGTGATATCAGTTGATAACATCGTTCCCATACCTTATAGTAGTGGCGTCCAAAGAATTCATCATTGGAGAGTATGAGAGGTAGCCCGTGGTTTGTTAACTTGGTTATACTGGGAGAGAAAGCTTGCTGACGAGACTGTTCTGTGCTATTATCTTTTCCTTCCAAATACGTTCGACTTCACCCAGATCCCACGTTGAGGAAATAAATCGACCATTCAGATAGTCCGCCTTGCCTGACGTCACATACTGTATCGTCGAAGCTGCCAATTCGGCAGGGGAATTGGGTGGAATAGGGCCGCCGAACGCATCAAACATGTCCATCTCGAGAGAATCCGGGTCGACGGCGAAGACCTTGAGGTCGGGATACTCTACAAAGGAAAGAGGATTTCACATTCAGCACGAATGGGAGACAAAACCCCGATAACTACCTATTTTAACAAACTCCGCAAAGCGAAGGATTGCATGGTTTGAGGTGCAGTACTCGCTCGCGTTTGGGACTCGGACTTGGGACACCGCCGAGACGAGGACCACTACCTGGCCTTTCGTCTTCAGCAATTCAGGGACAGCAAAGCTAGACAATGCTTGATAAGCTTGTGATATAATCAAAGAGTGTATAAGATGTGCA
This sequence comes from Russula lepida, assembly GCA_003316425.1. Classification (NCBI taxonomy): domain Eukaryota; kingdom Fungi; phylum Basidiomycota; class Agaricomycetes; order Russulales; family Russulaceae; genus Russula; species Russula lepida. The sequence goes on from QFEZ01002493.1 coordinate 47,526, forward strand.
CTGGATGAAGTTGTAGGGTCCCCGAATATTGGCCTCAACGACATCCCACCACCCATTTGGATCCTTGGATGCAAAGGCTTGAGGAGTTGACACAAGTCAGCTACAAGAATGGCAATACTGATCATACGCAACATACGTTTATCCATAGGGCGGAGAATACCAGTACTAGCAATGAGAATGTCCAGATGGCCAAAGTGGGCCACGGTGGCAGCGACGACCTCTTCTGCCTTTCTCACATCGCGCACGTCGGTGGGGAAGGTAAGTACCTTCGCAGAGGGGTGTTCGCGAAGGATTGCATCTTTGCTCGCGTCGAGGGCAGATTGGGTACGAGCAACCGGTGAGAGTGAGGCACCAGCACGAGCGTATTGCAACGCCGTCTGGGCACCAATTCCGAGTCCGCGAGATGCGCCAGTGATCAGCACGACCTTGTTTGCGAATGTTTGTGCATCATAGTGAATCTTCGGGTCGATCGTTGGATAGACACTTGGGTGGTGTTAGCCAGGGAAAGAGGACTGTAATAGCTACCGACTCTTGGTGGTGGGTGACCTTAAGATTTTCGTCCAAGCCGGCGATACCCTCGAACATGTTGAACGTGGAACTGAACATCGTGATGGTTCTAGTAAAGTACTTAGTCCTAGTCCGGGGAATTAATTTTGGTCGCCTGAGTCAGCGCGTCAGACTCAGATACAGGGACTCGCCCAGCCCGCGTGCGCGAGACGGCTTTCAATAGACACGGGGATACGTCGCGGTCTAAATCGTAACTGTACCTAAAATTGCAATCGGGTACAAAATAGAGCCTTACTGTTCGCAACAAGAAGGATCAAAGACGATCAAAGACGATGGGTCGCCCATGCTATCGTGGTGGGACGGGGACGGCATCTGAGTCACGCCATCGCATCAGGAAATTATACATAAACTTTCGAACTTTTTCATTTTCATAAGCCCCAAAAAGTAAAAAAGTGAAAAAGTGCGAAAGTTTGCATTTGCTCATGCTAGCAAGATGACCATAAGTGAAAAAGTAAAAAAGCAGAAAAAAGGTTACAAAAGGTCAAAAAAGGTGTGAAAAGTTGTAAAGACACAAAATTACGAACGCTACTACGTTGACTGTGCTAGGAGCCAATGAGCATGATAGTCAATAAATTGGTTGACAAGATAAGTATCCCAGGCATCAAGAGCATCATTATTACTCAACCCCACTGGAAGAAACCCCTCTCTGTAACATGGCAAAAGATGCGCACCCCGAAGAATTGCATCTAGGTGGATGACCTGTATGAGATACCTGCCATCTACATCTCGCTTGGGATGCAGCTTCCACAATCCAGTCAGTATATCACGTTCAGGGCCGCTGTTTGGATGCATAAACCAAGTGACAAGGGCACAAGGGATATCCTTTCCATGGTAAGGATCAAAGAATGTAAATAATAATAACACGCATGCGGCCAGAAGTCCATCCATAGCCTCCTCATCACCAACAGAGATGAAAACTGTGTCAAAGTGAGGTGAACCAGCATAATTTGGGTTAGCACAGATAGTCTCTTGAAGCATCCCACCTGCCCCGCACAGGTCACTAGGCACATAAAATTGAACTTTCGCAGAATGGAAAACGTGAATTGGCCCATCAAAGGAATTATTGAGTGATGATGGGCAGCTGGAATTCGGATGATTTTGTTGGTAGATAAACATTTGAAGAGCATGTGGAAAGTCGGGCTTGTCAATAAGGGTAGCAAGCGCAGCGAGACTAGAGGGGTACCCAGTCTCTGGACATGAGATCAGCTTAATTCTCTGGGTATAATTGAAAGTTTGAGACTTACGATGTCGACATGGAAGCCAAATCTCAGTCTTCATTCTTGGGCCTGAGATGGGTTCTATGTCATCATCATCATTATTGTCATCATCACCATTGTCATCGCTATGAGTCATGTCCATGGATGAGCCCATCCAGGGGAGAATCAAGGGCTGTT
>QFEZ01002498.1:0-37851 GCA_003316425.1 Russula lepida
ACGGTGCACATGATGCACATGATCAGACTTGATCATATCCAATCATACCTTTGTAATTTTCGTGATGATGGTGGTGGGGTGGCTTGGGAAACAGTGGGTGAAAGGAGAGCTAAGAGTGGAAGTGATAATGGTAAAGTGGGACAAAGGGTCAGAGACATAAGAAGTTCAAAGTCAGTTTTCTTTCATGTTCACATGGTAGAGGGTTGGGAGTGGGAAGTTTAGCAAAGGCAAAGGGGTGGTCCAGAACTGGGTGTTACTGATGCTCAGTTTTCAGTTTACAGGGGGGTCCTAGTGGTATTAGTGTAGTGGGGAGGGGAAGTGGTATGTTCAATGGGTGGCCTTGATGGGGTGAGGGAGTCAGCTGGGCAATGCTCATTGTATAGAAGGATGTTTTTGTTTTTTTTTTTGGAAAGCACTGTATTCCCAATATTATGTACAGTGTAATTCTAAGAATGCATGCTAGGTAGTAGGAAATGGGAAGGCATTAGCTCTATCTAGCATGCTGAAGACAGCCTGGAGGCCAAGTGAGGAAAAAATGCAATTGCGCACATCTCCAGATAGGGGAGTGTGGGGCTCAGATCATGTGACCTTTGAGGGCAAGGCACTCTGTTCTTCTACCCACTAAAACCTCATGCTTGTAAACCCAGTCATTGGGGATGTTCATTGATCACTTGAGGAGTGGTTCCAGTATCTGACAAAGGCTTAATTTTCAGGTTCAGAGGGATTTGAGACTCAGCTTCCTTTCATGCTCATGTGGTGGTCAGTTTGGTGGTGGCATGTTGGGGTGAGTTTGTGCTCTATAGTGTGAGGTTTGGATTGTGTTTCATGGTTGGAGGTGTGGGTCGCAGTCAGTACATGGTAGCATGTTATATGTCCACTGTAGTTGGTAGTATGTGTTAGTGAGTTGGATCAGGATGTGGTATACCATTGGTTTGATAGGGTGATGGACAAAGTGTGGGTGATGTTGGCGATAGCCAAATGATAGTCTGAATTGGTTTATGTATTGCTTGATGGAAGGTTTGGGGGCCAGTGGTGGCTGAAGCCAGGGTGACAGAGGCTCTGACATTGCAGAGGCCTCTTGTTGTCATGTCCCTGTCTATCCTTGCCCATGGATCCATGCCATGGGAATCTCACACCATGATGGTGGTAGCGGTTCAAGGAGCCCCCCATTGTATAGAAGGATGTTATTATAATTGTTCAGTGGAACATCGATCTCTAGGTGTCGCATTCCCGACTATCCTTGCCCCGGTTATACCGTGGGAAATCCACACCATGATGGTGGTTGCGGATCAAGGAGCCCCCGTGTGCGGTGTCTTTCGTGCTGTCCGTAGCGCTGGTTGCATTGAACGGGTTCCATGGATCCTGGTACGTCTGTGTGTCCCGATTCTTGATTTTATTCTCATCGATTATCCCTATCAGGTAGGCCATTTACAGTATCAAGTGTATCGTGATTCCACCGCTATGCTATGTAGACACAATGTACGTGTATTTGACAACATGACGATATCTCGTATACAATCCATTGTCGAAAAGTCAGATAAGTAGAAAATATGATGAAAGTACAAAGCTATACCTTCTGAGTTTAGCTACTTGGCCACACACTGCTCCCAGTTCGTACCATGTACGAAGTTCCTCGCGTCGAGCGCCGTCTCCCGCGCCCCAAGGACTCTGACGGACCCCTGTAATAAGCCCTCTCGATGTGCTGTAGGGATCCAACACATGGCCCGATCCATAGGCCCGCACAACCACCCATCGCTGGTTAATGTAGCATCGGCAAGGATCCCTTGATCATCGATAGGACAGTATTCTCGCCCGTGCATCTTCTGTGTGAAACTATCCGGCCATACCGCTGGTTGCGCCATGTCAGGACACCAAGTATGCACATCGCTGTCCTTGCAAGAGAACGCGATGAGCTTGCCGTCACGTGATAAATCGACAGACAGGATCTCAGACGGCATCCACTGAGGTAATGTGAGGGGCTTGCCAGTCTGCCCGTCCAATATCCTCACGCTTCCATCGTCCGAGCCCGACACCACCCAATGTCCATCTTGCGATACCTTGATTGAGTTGATAGGTGTGGTATGACCATAGATGATGGAAATATTCTCTCCAGTGTCTAGGTTCCATACTCGAATAGTCTTGTCCTTGGAGCTGGAAAATATTTTGTCGACAGAGACGCAGACTGACCCGGAAAGGATTGCATCCTCGTGTCCACAAATTTTCCGAATAAGCCTATCGCTCTCTCCATCCCATATCCTAATTTCTCCATCATCAGAACCCGAGACAATTCTCTTTGAATCACGCATACATGCATACGCCACTGTTTGCACAGGGCCAGTATGGCCGAGATAGGTTGAGAGTGGACCAAGTTGACCGGACATGGAAGTGTTTAGGGCCCAAGAACGGACAGTAGTATCATCGTTCCCTGGAACGACCTGGTGAGATACCAGAGAAGACCACTCATGACTGGCATTACCGGAAATCAGAACCTTTCCGTCAGGAGAAAAGGCAAGGGAGAACACTGCGCCAACGTCGCAATCGAAGGGGCCCAGAAGGTGACTGCCGTCGTCTGCATCCCAGACACTGATAATACTGTCATCGGAACACGTTGCTATCATCGTCTCATCCGGAGAATATGTTACACAGCGAATACAACGTTTGTGAGCAACGCAAGAAAATTTGAGGTCTCCGGAGCCGGAATCAACGACGATTAATCTACCATCAGCTCTACCAGACGCAATGTGATTCTGGACTGGTGAAATGGCAACGGAAAGGATCTGAGTATTTGTGAAAGTTAATTCTTTCTTCCTGTTGAGAAGTAGAATCTGACCCAATCTTTGTGATGCTTGGGGATTGTCCGACTCTTCGCGAAGTTCTTCGTTTCAAGTTTCCAGACTCTAATCGTCCCATCCAGACTAGCTGAGTAGAGTATCAGCAGATGCCAGGGCAATAAGACAAACTACATACCAGATACAGCTTCCATGTCGTGATGAAGCAAAGATGAGCGGAAAGCAAGCATAGTTGGAATGCTGGTATGGCCCGTGAGAGGTTTGCAGACGAGAGAGCCTGTCTCGACATCAAATACACGAATCGTATTGTCCGATGCCCCAGTTACGATCCATTTAGAATCTGGGGACCAGTTGACAATCCTTACGTATCTACTATGGCCCGTCAGGACGTGGAACTCGCGCTTTCCGGTCGCGACGTCCCATATAGCGGCGGTGTAATCGTCACTTGCGGTCGCGAGGTAACGTCCATTGGGAGAATATACCAGCCCGCATACCTAGAAACAGGCTCAATGACAAAAGCAGGATATTCCTCCAGACATACCCAATCTTCATGGTAAGCTAAAGGCTCATGAACTCTTCTACCGCTTTTGACGGACCATATAATTGCCATATTATCATAAGATCCTGTAGAAAATGAGTAAGAGCGACTTATACGCGGCAAAGACATACCACTGGCAACTTGCTTCCCATCGGGGCTGGCCAGGGTGTTAGATACTGTCCTCAAACCTCAGAACAGGTAAAGCAGGTACCTGAAACACACACACCCTACACCAGCTTCGTGACCTTCCATCGGGCCATGTATACTCTGCCCAGTCTCAACCGACCAAATCCTAACTTTTTGATCATCGCTGCCGGAGACGACCATCGTACTGTCCGGGGAGAAGCCGAGTCCTTGGATATAGCCAGAGTGTCCCTCAATTGGTCCGCACGAAATCTCCCCGCTTCCCGCTTGCCAGATTATGATTGTCCGATGGTCTGCCACAGTCGCTACCAGTTGGCCATCCGAGGATATAGACACAGATTGGATATTGGCTAGGTGCTCAGAATCACCTTTGAAAGTTACATTATCTAGGGGTCCCTTGTCGATACTCCACCTGGAGATGCTCGTGCCGTCGCTTGCAAGGATAGTGTAGCCATCGTCGAGGGGAGTTGCCGCACGAAACACACCTGTGCCTACTGAGGCGTTCTGAATCGGGAGTGAATCCATATCGAAAAATCTTATCGAGCCATCTTCCCCACCTAGCCAAGGTCATCAATACAGAATACACGTACTCTTGGATGGAACTGACTCACCAGTGACAAGCTGCTTCATGTCGGGGGAAAACTTGACTGAGCACACAGAGGATGTATTACCATATAGAGGGTCGCAAACCATCTTCCCTGTAAAGACATTCCACAGACGAACTGTGTGGTCATCGCTGCCTGATGCGAGTTGCTGACCGTCTTTCGAAAATGCAAGAGATCTGATCTCCTGTAAATTACTTGAGCGCATACGTGGTGTATAGACCGTCTGATGTACTCACTCCGTTAAGACCCTTGATCGGTTTATGGATCACCTTACGGGTGTCCATGTCGTAGAGCATAATTGAGCAATCATCGCTGCCGGCTGCCAGAATCTTGTTGTCTGGCGATATAGCGATAGCCCTGATATAGTCCGTTTGTCCTGTTGGCCATGCTTCACCTGACGCTGCTCCTGTGGACGCGTTATAAATCCTCACGGTCCTATTCCTCGCATTAGCATAAGGGAAAGGACTTAGCACGCACAACTTGCCTATCATCAGAACTCGAAATAAAGTATTCTGTTGTATAGAGGACGGCGCGGACCCAGTTGTCGTGGAGGGCCGTATCGTATATAACTTGTCCCGTTTCAGCGACTACTACCTTGACCTTTCTGTCGTCCGATCCTGTCACAATTCTATATGTAGGTTGGGTCCATGACGTGAAGTGCACAGGGGAATGAACTATCGAGACCTACCGTTGTCCGTCTGGTGACCATGCAACGCTGACTATCCAATCTGAGTGTACTTCGAATGGCCCAAAAAGAAGTGAACCATTTTCGGCTTCATATATCCTGAGACGCATATCGTCACATCCTTCACCCCTCTTCAGAACAGTCCGGAATGCAAGCATTCGAAAAGCGCACCAGTCGCAATCCTTTTACCTCGGCGATCGTATGCGATGGTGCGGACAGCTTTTCCGTGACCTGAAAGGGGGAACAAGGATTCTCCCGTAGTCATAGAAAAAACCATCGCGACACCATCCCACATCCCGGCTGCGACTCTCCTTCCATCAGGGTGAATAGAGATATCGTAAACGTCTCGGCCCGTCAAAATCGAGAATTGCAAGGCTGGCCACTTGAGCTCCTCTCCATGTAAGACCTTGATTGTCTGGGGAAATCGATCACGGTATAACTTCGACACCAGAGAAGGTGGAGGAGCGAAGGGCAAGGCAGAGAGATAGATGGGTGGTGCACTCATGTAAATGACATCGGCGAACGTAACAGAAAACCGGCTTGCATCTGCAGCCAGTAAGGATAAATCTTTGGCCATGGTATCTCGATAATATCTCCCAGATGAGTGCATCTCGATAGATGATACTTCTAGCCATTTTGCTGCTATGAGAAGTGACTTGGATGCTACGTGGGATTTCGACAGCAAGCTCAAAACCTCGAGCCAATATAGCAGGTGCGACTCGAGGAGATTTCCAAGCGAATCGACAATTTCAGTGTCACATCTCTCGATCGAGGCGATGCCACAAAGGTGATCCGCCCAGAACTCACAAGCATAGGCTAGATAAGAAGGGATGCATTTCTCGACTAGCGCGTCCTTGTCCCCGACTTGGTTATTCATCGGGTAAGATGATTTGAGTCCACAGATGTTGAACTTGAGCTCTTGTTGCATGAATTTGAGGCATGCTTGAGTAACAAAGAAATGCCCCGGTTCGAGAGGGGTGTAGAAGCGTGATACACGACCTTGGGCAATGCGATCCGACGTCAAGTACTCCTTGACAGAGAAATGCGAAAATTGGATCACTGGCGAGCCCTCCCCATCCACGATGGCGACTAAGCTTGAACAAATAGACAGCACCGTATCTTCTGGGTCTTCCGGCCGCCACGTCCCTTCAAACATGAGACTTCCTTCTTTCTTGGATTGGAACGCAAGAAATCCGGCGAGCTCTTCAACGTGGAGTGGACGGCAAGCAACCACAATGCATTGGAAGATAGCATGGGCATACTCCCAATTTTCTTCGTCGATGTCCAGTAACGTGCGCTCATAGGTCCCATCCAATGTCGCGGGCAATTCGTCTAGGACCCGCCGAATACGAGGTGAGAGACAGCGGCGCAACCTGTCCAACTGGCAGAACACCCATCTGAACCTATATGACCATGTCAATCAAATCGAAGGGCACCCGCGAATGCCAACTCAGAGTCTTACATTCCTTCAGCTCTCTCTGAGAGCTTCTTGATCACAAGTTCTTTATCCGATTCTCTCCATTTCCGTGCATTCAAGTCTGTGTTAATGAACCACTTGATGTAATCCACTATATCTTCCTTTTGTCCATTTTCGCCATGAAGAGAAACCGCATGAGATACTAAGGGCCAGATAACAGCTTCAATGTCTGTCTCCGGCCTGCTGGTGACGCAAATAGAGAGGCTTGAACACTGCAATTCCGATAGCCACCTCACAAGCTCCAACACATTCTCCCTTGGTGATGGAGTACCGGCGCTGTTAGGACATTCGTCGATTGCGTCAAGGATGATGAATATTGGTCCTTGACCCTCGAGCGTCAGCATACTCATTAGGCATTCTCTGAGTGCATCTTCACTGGGTTCTCTCGAGCCGGCATCATGTTCCGAGTACGTGTCTTCGAAGACACGGCAAAACGCATCGGACTGAGCGGATAGCTGAGTGAGTAGAGAAGAAAGTGCGCCACGGAAATCTTGCTTCGAGGAGTCCCTGAAGTCGAAGTAGAAATATGCCACGGAAGCTAATCCCGCCTTCTTCATTCCCAGAAATTCTTCGATGATTGTTGAGCTAGTAGGACAAGTCCAGTCATCCATAAGTTTGCGGAGAAAGGGGAAGAATGTAATGGTGCATACGAAAGTACAGTTTTCCCGGACCCTGCTGTAGAACAGAACCCCTAATGAAAACGGGAGAACGAGGGAGAGGGAAATACGCACGTTTACCGTGAATCCATAACAATGAGCCCATCGACCGCTTCCATTCAGAGAACGTGTTCCCATGGACAAACCACTCCGCACTCCCCTTATGGTGTGCCTTGCGTGCAATATTGTGGTTCCTCGACGGATCAGGAGGAGACAGCCAACGTCGGACGTTTTCCTGTACTCGGTCACCTATATGTGGTCTTAGCCATCGTCGGTAGTTCAAGCACCGCGGTAATCGAAGCACGTCTCGATCTGTTCATGTCGCTCGCGAGCTGCTGGATGAGCACTATAATTGCCGTTAATAGTGAGAGCGCAGTCTATGAGCAAGACATACCAAGAGTTCGATGGACATCATCCACTAAGGCACTCCCACCTGGATGGAAACGCGACGATCAATACTGCATGGAGTTCTAGTAGCCAATATACGCGCACCATCCATAACAATCTTGATATTCTTCACAAGACCATACACAAGCTCCAGTGTCTCTGTCGCAGTTGTTTGAGCCTCCTCTCGTGTCAGCCGGTCCAGTCTCTGTAGCACCGCCTCTACATCATTCTCCCCAAGCAGCTTCTTTCCGAGTTTCTCTGATTCCTATTGTGTTAGCAAACATTAGGTCAGAGAAGAAGAAGCGCACTTAATCGTCCTTGTTTGGCCTGTTGTGTCGCAATAGAAATGGTAGAGAGCAGTTCGATTAAGATCTTTACAATGATCTCGGATATCATTGTGGTGGCTGGAATCCTTGTGTAAATGTCGAGGCGCTTGAGAAATGATTCGAAAGACTCGAAGAGCTCGACGAGGGCATCCTGGCTCTTGCTGACGTCTTTGATCGCCTGGTGGAAGCAATTGATGTCACAAGGATTCACTGGATTGAAGCGAAATATGACACATACGCCAAGAAGTATGCCAATGCCGGCGAAGATTACATTTGCTGGTGGGAAAGCCTGAAGAAAAAATGAATTACATGGTGCATTCTTCAGCATCTAATGGCAGGCATAGATGCTTACTAAACCGATACCCGCACTGAGTACACTACTGGTCGAAAGTGTATACAAGAAATCAACCGTCCGCTTGAGCCATGTCATTATTTTGCCATCATCTCGAAAGTTACGGAACGCCTGCGCTTGCTCTTGAAGGACGTCAATCACCGCTTGGGCAGATTGGCAGTCGACAAGCTTGTGGATGATTTGATGTTGGATCAAGTTGGTGCCTGATCTGGACTCGAATTCATTCAAGGCAGCTTCGAGGAGCGATTTTAGGTCTGAAGAGGAATTTGTAGACATGGCATTGAGAGAGATAGAGCGGGGCTGTGACAGTATGGGTCAAAGAGCAGATAGCCGCCCAGATATGAGGATGGGGGACTGATGGGCGATAGACAGTGAAAGATTGAACTTATGTCACGTGATGAGGGCGCACGGGGCCCCCCGAAACTTCAGTGGCGGAGCCATCGCTCGCCTTGTGTTGAGCCTGAGGTGAGCATAATGCGCCATGGGACGGTCAGACACAGAACACGAAGATGAATCGTTCGCATCTCCTGTGGAAGTCCATGAACGAGCACATCGATGGAGTAGTTGGTAAGACTTGCGATGCACACGCGCAATACCACGCGCAGGCCTGTGAGCTCTGGCCCGGGTACGAGTCCGTGCACGAGCTCCCATGGACAAGTGCCCAGATCGAGAATGCGTAGGCGAGGATGCGCACGTAAGAACTGCACGACGGCTCTGAAAAGTGTCAGATCGTCATCATGTCCGACGAGCGCAAAGCGAAAGGCTTCGAGGTGAGTGGTAACACCTGTAAGGATCGTCTCGTGTTCACGCTCGGATCGGAGTGGAACAACTGTGTCCACTTTTCATCCTCGACTCTTGACCATCGCTTCCTTCCCAACCACCGGCGCAAGATACCTGCGAACGAATTACACTCCTTCCTGCCTCCACAGCCCCCTGCCTTTTTTTACTTTTACTTTTTCACTCATTTCCTTCGTACTTTGAGCAACGATGATCAACACTTAGCCGCAGCCACACGGCATTAGTACGCTCTCGATACAATACTTAGTCTCCTTTCCTTATAGTAACAACACCGCATGCCCCTTATCACTGGTCTTGATTTCTTAGTAGGGACTCAAAATGTATTTACATTACAATAAGCTGCCTCCTTTCAAGGATGCTACTGTCGTCCACTCTTTGGTATCAATCTCATTGTGTGTGTTTCCTCTCTTCTCTTGTGTGTGTCCCTGTCTTTGTCGACTCATCTCCCCGGCACTCATGCTCGCCGTCCACCTTGTACCCTCTTTGACTCGACACATCTCTCATCTCCCTACTTTGCTCTGTGCCCTTCAAATCTCTCTCAGCACATCTTATCTTGGATGACAAAACCCATCTCGCACCCGTTATCTTAGCTACAACACGCCCATCAGAGAATTGTCCCGGTGCTCACTCCAGGATTTACGAGTAAGTGGTCTTCGCCAAAGGTGGGCATGGCAGCTGTGAGCTGGTCGAGCATTCCGTGTAAGGTGAGCAAGACGAGGTTGTGTGCGTGAGCTATGCGCGCGAGGACTACGTCCGATATGCGTGTGTTGACGAGATTGAGATGTCTCAGATGCTGGATTGTTGTGCAAGATATGTATCCAGCATCGGATGTTTGGGCGTATCTGTGTTATTGTCGGGCACAGTGCGGACTTCGTTCATACGGTATCAGCAATACCGTCGTCATCCTCGGCGTGAAGGGTGAAGCGCTGAAGAGTGACATATGCAGACACCAACTATATAAAAGTGCCATCCACTGAAATAGTGGACTTACACGAATGGATAAGCGGTTGGGATGTACATTTAGGTGGTTTTTTAGGAGTACTCTAACCACGTCAGCCTGTAGTTCTGGGTATCTTATCCACTGAAACTCGTCGAGAGCCTTGAATTTGGGGAGCACAGACCTGAATATTCCCAGAAGAAAAGTGTGAAAAGTGGCCTAGCGACAAGAAATATGACCCTTACTAGGCATAACATCAAACATGTCACCATCATCGTACGCCCAATGAATCCCAAGGGTTTTGATCCAGCGCGAAAAGAGCGGATCTACCTTCACCCTGTTGAAAATGTCGGGTGTTCTGTTCCAGTTGTCGGAGTCTTCACAAAGATAAAGGTCAACCGTGCAGAAAATACGACGAAGAGCAACGTCGCGATGGAAGGAAGATACGAAAGGCCACACATCGGGAAATTGTACAAAAACTTTCCAACTTTTCAGCTTTTTTAAGCCATAACAAGCTCAAAAGCTGAAAAGTGAAAAAGCCAAAGTTGGTCATGCTGGAGAATGACAAAAAGATGTAAAAGTATAGTTTATGAAATGATTGACAAAGGATCTTTTTGGACTTTTTACACTTTTCCATTTTTCAACTTTTTTTGCAGTGGCCAAAGGCAGCTTATGGCAAAATGTAGGTTACTTGTCAGCTTTTGGACTTTATGAAACTTTTCCAAACTTTTCCAGCTTTTTGGGCTCTTACGAGCTCGTACGAGCTCGTACGAGCCCAAAAAGTTTGCTGCAGGGTTGCCGATGCACGCCCTGACCCTCCCCTCATCCAGTACTTTGCACACCATGCAAGACCCTCACCTCTACACGCAAGTGTCGCGTACAACGGCTGACAGGGTGATTGTGTTTGTCGAGGGGGGTTGGGGGAAGAAGCGTGGCGAATGTAGATACTAATGCGTACTTTTCCATACAGATCTCTCCCTCTTGACTTCGCCCTCGTCGACTCATTTAACACACGGGCGCATGGATGACCTTGCTGACGTGACAACTCCTATTTGCACGTAAGAGTTCGGTTTCTCATGGTTGAAACTCGCGAGCAGAATAACGTTCGTTGTTGAGGGGGTGGGAAAGAAAGCGGATGTGCATTGGCAACCCTGCAGCAAACTTTTTGGGCTCGTACGAGCTCGTACGAGCTCGTAAGAGCCCAAAAAGCTGGAAAAGTTTGGAAAAGTTTCATAAAGTCCAAAAGCTGACAAGTAACCTACATTTTGCCATAAGCTGCCTTTGGCCACTGCAAAAAAAGTTGAAAAATGGAAAAGTGTAAAAAGTCCAAAAAGATCCTTTGTCAATCATTTCATAAACTATACTTTTACATCTTTTTGTCATTCTCCAGCATGACCAACTTTGGCTTTTTCACTTTTCAGCTTTTGAGCTTGTTATGGCTTAAAAAAGCTGAAAAGTTGGAAAGTTTTTGTACAATTTCCTGATGTGTGCGTATCTGGGCAGCTGCGAGAGGCTGCGAGGTGTCTAGATACCCGGGGAGTTCTTTCTGATGAGTCGCCAGGGGACTGGCACTCGCACCCCTCGAGGACACGAGAGGCTAAAAGGGTCCAACTCATAGAAAGGTCCCGAAGTTTAGAACCGGGTGTCTTTCCTTCGATGGCCGGGGTGTGTCGCTGCCAGCCATGCTACACCACAAGTTACACAGTATATATATTACTCTGTGGGTTAACTACTCTTTAAATCCTAGTGCGATCCCATACTCTGCTGAGGGCTTGACAAGATGCCGCGCATGTCGATGCAGGAATAACTTCAAAGCCTGATCTTCACAATATAAAAATGGTATCACGCAACTTGTATCCTGCTTCAGGGCAAGGGCAAACACTCAGTATACAAGCACCGAGTCAGTCTGGACGGGAATGCCCGAGCGAGAGGCGAATGGCACCCCTCAAAAAATGTGGAAGGAGTTCGCGTTAATCAGTTATCACCGGCGGAGATGGCACTCAGGCTCCATGGTTGAATCATAATCATACATACCGTGACCTCCCAACTCGCACCCCATCAATTCCATGTAGGCTGTCAGATGCTCGCAAACTGCAATGCCTCGCCCACAGGTACGCGTGAGTCATCCTTGCCATGCGCGATCGAGACTCGAGAGAGCTACCGAGATCTTCTCAGTGTTGTTCAGGGATGAGATGCTTGATGCCAAGGCTCCACCCTCACTGTCCCATCCTCCCCCAAATTCATGGACGAGTTCCGCAACCGTATGGTATGAGAGCCACTGTTTCGTTATCAGTAGAGAAACGCAGGAGAATTAGTTGACCTGACCATGACGTTGGTTGTTTGCTCTTTCGGCCAAGCCCGGGCGTGTTGCATTAGCATTAGGTAACTAGTATTGGCAATTGGCACTTGATTGGCACCTTGACTGACACAAGGGTGCCATGATGGGTGCGTAGTTTGTAGCTGGATACATGGGGCAGTGTCGTAAGTGCCAGAAGATTAACAATCTTATGGAATCTAGATTTCTGAGCTCCATAGGTCGTTCTCATGGCACCTACGCGGCTGCGGATCGCGTGGAGTGCTTGTAACCGTTGTTTGCCTGAAATGACAGAATTCACGAAGTACATATATCCTGGAGACGTGCTTATGGGTCTGGGCTGTAGATGTTATGAGAATAAAAGCGCGATTGGATTGTATGGGTCGAATATGAAGGCAGTTTCTTGGGCAGTTTACCTTTTGCCGCCCTTGCCTCGGAGCCAACGTGGCCCGGCGTAGTCATTACCCCCTCGACTGCTAACTGTGTGCCATCGTTTCGGATCAGGAATCACTGGCATGGCCGCATGGCTAGCCTTCAGTTGTGGGCACTGTCACGGTCACGTAAGCTATGTACCATCTGCAGCGCTCGAGCTGTCAGTGGGCACCATCCAATTAAATTAATGCTAATGCCAGCACAAAAGCATGTACAGTAGATCCTTACCCAGATCCAAGAAATGACTTGCGCTGCAATTAGGATACCTGCTCCAGAATCCACTCACTCAGCCAGTACGCAGCCATGCCAGTGCTGGCACCGCTGTACCAGATATAAAGAGGCGACTAAGACACCAATTATGCCTCCTGCTATCTCTTTTCCCCCCCAGAACTTGAGGATCATATTCGCTAAAACATGGGCCGTTTACAATTTTGCGCCAGCAGACACAATCACGGATCGAGCACTACTACAAAATACAAGGATTCTCGACAGTGGGTGAGGCCAATAAAATTCTGCGATGATTGTCAGTGGTGACGCGCACGCCTCTTGCGGGTGAAATTCGTGACTCTAGTGTTATTTCGAGGATCACTCTAGGACGCCTCGCCCGTATATGCTTTGGGGCACTAAGCTGCTCTTCGGTGAGCCATCCACGCACGCGGCCCCGCAAGCATCCCGAACCGGAAACAAAGGTCGAGTGGGCATTACGGAACGTCTTCGCACAATTGCAAATGTGAGAAAACGTACTTCAGTCTTTCCCCAAGCTGATACATTGATGATTAGAGAGTCACAGATGCCTTTCATACCAGGTGATGATGTCGAAAAACTGCGAGTTCTTGATTTCCCTACGCCCACGCTCTCCGAAGTCACCCAATTCATCCGCAACTTGTGGGGAATTAACAGCGACAGAGCATTACAAGTTGTGATGAGCCGATTAGAAGGACTGCTCGACGAGAATAGAGTGGGAGGGGAAGATAGCGAACGACGATACGCGGTCGAGGAGCAGTGTGGAACCAACGGTCGATGGCAAGGAAGCGCCGAAAAGGGCCCACGAGTCTGGGTCGATCCCGGGGACATCGATATAAATATAGATGATTCCTCGACTATGTGGTCGGAATGTTCAGACGCAAGATCGACGTGCTATTCGGCGTACACTGACAGAAGTGTCACGTCTTTCAAAGAGCAGACAAATCAGCTTGTCTGGCCACGCAATGAGACAAGAGAGACGAGATGATGGGTTATTGCTGCCGCCGTGCGCCTTAGCTTAAATATGGGGGAAAGGGAGAGGAAAATATTATTAGGGTTAGGGTACATGATTAACAGACGGGCGGCGGCTGGTCTGGCGCACCGCTGAGTGGAAATGCAACTCTAGCTTCATGCCCAGGATTCAATGCGTTCTGCCAAACTAGCCGGTGTGAGCTCAGATTCAGCATTCTTTCCGGATGCGGGGCTTGACAACTGCTGTGTTTTCCGTCATCTCGGTCGTATGATTGCGGGGGCGTCGTTGGGGCAAAGGCGGACGATAGACCGCTCATCGCGACGATATTTTTCTTTGTCGTCCTCGATGATGGCTCTTTGATTCGTGTCGACGGTTATAAGATTCAAGTCGCACGCGGTGATGGTGATTTGACTGGTTGTCCATTGGGCCACCCGTAAAGGTAGCACAGTTGTCGGCCTTCTCGTAGTGCGGTAATGGCCTGTTTCCACCGTCACTTGACTGTTGTCATTAGGAAAGTGCAATCGAGAGCAGGCCAGACGTCACGGCTTCAAACGGGAAAATGCAAGGAAAATCGAAGGATTCTGTCGCCCATATGTCGAGATGTTGCGCACAGTTGGTAAATAATAACCAGCTCTATCGGGCACTCACTAGATCAAAGGATACAACGACCCATCGCACACGGGATTAAACTGCAATGAGAAGCAGACTTGAGACTTGAGCTGCGTCCCGACTCCCTACTGGCAATACTTGAAAGTATTCGGTTCCGAGTCGGAAGATTACAAGTTCCTGTATTGCACGAGAGCCTGAGCTCAAATCTCGATCTCTCAGAATACGGATCTTATATACACACCTGGAAGTACCTGGAAGTTCATACTGTACTAAAATGTTCAGGTGCTACCTGTGGCCTGAGAACAATGGAACGCACCACGTGATACTGTGACTTCGAAGCACGTGACAGTGACAAGTTCATCGCCCTTTCGCCATTTCCCTTTCAACGACGACCATTGGACATACGGCAGTCCACACGTATGATATGAGGGGTTCATATGCACTGAAATGTTATTGGCGTGTGATACTCGGTCTTTCAGTGACTAGCAGATTATGATCTCACCAACATGTCATTTTTGAAATCCAGTAATTAAATTTATATCAGATCAATATTGTTTCATGTCAAGAAATGACATGCCATGGGCTGCGGTTGGCAGGTAAAAAGATAGCCTCGTCTTCGCCGCAATACAGTACAGTGTACAAGGAATTCTGAGTTTGCCGACACGTACGCGTATCGCGTATACGTACAGGCACGGCTAACTTACGTTCCAACTCGCTTACACGTGCTCAACTCGGCGATTCACGCGTCTGCGGTACGGCTCCTTCTATTTTCACATCCCACCTTGTGAAAGTATGCTGATCGCAGAAAGATCATCCCCTTTTTTTTATATCTCCAAGTGCGGGACCCTTGCGGGTATTCGTATTGGAACCGAAACTCTCGCCCATTAAATTTCTGGACACCCGGCGAGTTCCGCGAGCGCCGCTCTGACAGCATCGAGTGCCCTTACTAGTACTCGCGCTCTTCCTCCCGCCCGTCAAATGCATGGAATTGTGTGAAACTCGACTTCTTTGATGCTGTTCGTCCCTTAAAGTCAGGTAAGTTAAGAAAATTTCTTCCTGCCGTCATCCTCATCACTTATCCTTATCCTCCTCATCCTCCACCTCCACCTCCTCCTCTCCTTCTCAATCTTCGTCTTCTTCCTGCTCGTCTTCTTCCTCCCTTCTTCTCCTTTTGCTCCACCCGCAAGCTCCCACCCATCGTCATCACATCCCAACACGATGCGCACGTCGGAGCCGATACCCTCAAGAAATTCTTCTCAGACGCGGTCCTGGAGGCGCACGATCACACGGGCAGTCGCCCTGGCACAATGGGCCGTCGAACTTGATTCAAAGAACACCGATCCGATGGGCGCGCTGGACGCGTACACGGAGAGCGTGCGTCACCTCCGAAACATCCTCGCTCGCCTAGAACGCCATGGTGCCCACTCCGAAGCGTCTCAGCTGGCTACCATCGTACGTCGTTGTTATCACCTTTGCGCCGTTTATGTCCTGTAATTGAACGCTAATGGCAGAGCGATGCTTATTGTGAGCGGATGCGCCTGTTGTGCGTGGTGTGCGCGGTACCGCCACCGCCATACGACTACCCCTCTTCCGAATCCAATGGTTGCTTATCGCCAACACCACCGGCGTTACCACCCCCACCCGCTTACGATGAACCTAGCTATGTGCCGACGCGGGTGAGGAAATCTTCGCCATTTTAAAAAACCATAATACCAGCGCCGGGAATTGACAAATATTCAAGATGTTCGGGTGGTTGCATGGTGGATTTGTACCCTTTTCTCATACAAGAACATATGGATGACGGTACCTCGACACTCATTAATAACCTCTAGCTTGTGGCACCGGCTGATCCGTCATTTGGTGGAAATAACTATACCGTTCGTTACCATGATCCTGTTAGGGCTCTGAGATGAATAGCGACGCCCCTGTGGCGCGAGCAGCGACGAAAATGAAGTGATATGCTCTCCCAGAGGGGAACGAAGGTGCCCAAGTGGATTGGTTTGTTTGCGTACTTTCCTTGCGGTGAGGATGCGTTTTAGCGAAGCCGAAGAAGAGTGCAGATTACGGGTTTCTCCAGACGGACCAGACCTGCCAGTTGCCAACTGGAAAAGTAGGGTACGGCACTGTGCCACGGTAATGTCTCACCTGCGTTACTGCCGCCGTGGACAAAAAAGGAGGAACTAGTGCTGCTATATGGTACTACTGACTTACTGTAATGTGCTATCGCTTTCTTGTGAGTATGTGTGAATGCTCAATCGATCCGGCAGACCAGACCTAACTTACCAGCCATAATTAAGCCTATATCAGAGATTAGTAAATTAATTCGACGATCGCACGTTGACCAATATATATATATGATCGAGCTCGCTCTGCCCCAAGACATGTATGGGCAGAAAGAAGTTCGTGTGCGCGACCCTCGGGTCCGAACCATTCGCGTGAGGGTATACCTTGATAAAACACATACTCCATGCCAAGAAATGAACTGCCAGTGGTTCGCCAATATTCCAATACTAGTATTCCCGACAAGTAGTACAGTAATAATCCCTTGAAGCCGACGGACCAGAAACCTGTCATAGAAAGTTTTACAGCAAAAAAGCATTGGGCCGATATGCAATGCATATGGCTGCACACAATCACGTGCGAGCGTGCTCAGTGGACTCCTGAACTCGAGGACCAATGAAAGAACGCACAATGTCAATTTGTCGCGTTACCGATTCCAGACATGTTTCTATCCGCGTGACCACATCATCTGCATGGACCATATGGTTCTTGCCAAGTTAACTTGAATATCTCACTGCTGTAGCATAGTTACGGTGAAGCTCGTAACGAACTTGAATGTACGTACGATGTTATGCCTCTTCCATTATTAATGATTTGACGGTGACCAGGATATACTGTACTCGACAGTGAAGCGAGCTCTGTCCGATGTTCGTACCGTAGTCCGTGCTAGTATAGTGGATACTGTAGTGAATTTGAGTACGTAAAGCACATCCGTACGCGTCGCGTGTCCAGCGGTTGAATGACTCAACGGCATAAGGTGTGTTCTGGGCTCCGCTTGCAAATATACAGTAGCGATTGTCCGGGGTTGCACGGTTGATGCATGCACTGATGGGCACCCCATGACGGCAATATCCGGGACGAATCGCATACTACCCCATTTCTTTGTGCAGGTGCTCGGGTCCGAGTCCGAGTCGCGCTTCCCATCTCGTCCCGATCTCTTCTGTTTCCAGAGTCCAGACACGGGGACTCACTTCCATTTCCATACGTGGCTGACCACCAATATTAGCACTTCCCTTGGCACCTCCCCGAAGCCTGAAGAAGAAAGATCTATCTTTGATTGCCAGTGCCCTCTCGGCCCAACTACTGCTTCCTGCGACTTGAATTGTTCCGATGGCCGTGCTCCCCGTTTCCGGCTCGGACTTTTGCGACCTATTCAAGGACCCCCATCATACCGTACAATAGGCACTGCATTGTATCGCAGCCCTCAACTACGCGATCGGCTCGCCTGCTCTGTGGAGGGCAGTGCGACGGGAAATCGAGCCATACGGTGACGCGCGTAATCTACCGTATGTAATTGACTCTGCGGGCTGGTGGTAACAGGCACATCCGATAGATCTGACATCTCATTACGTCTTTTGTTTCCCCTCCCCGACTTTGGTCAGATTGTCCCACATCAACCTTATCCGATATCCCGATATCCGGATCCCCCAACTTCGCGCCATCCAACCTGCTCCACAACCACAACGAGGCAACATGAGCCCGCGGCGTGCCTTTCTTATCCTCTATTCTCGACCGGATGTACTTTCAATGTAAAACCCTACCCATTTAACTGGCGCCTTTCCGGAGTTTTTTATCCCCCTCCCTCCCCTCCCACCTTTATTATACCCCCTCCCTCATCTCCGAATCCACCATCACACTTTCCCCCGATTCTTTTCGACCTGACCTCTTCCCCAATCCCTCTTCTCCCATCAACAATGTCAAGCCCAAGCCCACCACCTCCATACTCCCTACAACCCCCACCTTACACACGCCGCCGGCGTAAACATACTAGGGAGCCATCCCCTCCGCGGCCTCCGCGGGTCTCGTCTAGAGAGATGTTGACCGAGGCGTTGAAGTGTGCACAGCGTGCTGTCACACTCGACGCGGCCAAGTCTGACTTGTCCCTCGCCGTCGCCACCTACGACGAGGCGATCACGATCCTTCAGAGCGTCATCGCACGACGCTCGCAAAAGCCGGCCATCCCGAGTGAGGTTGAACGAGTGACAAGCATCGTGAGTCAACTTACTCCTCCCCTTCTTCTTCTCCCTTCCCCTCCCTTCCCGCTCTCTCCCAACCTCTTTCTTGTCATGTGGAACCGCCGGCGCTCACTCTCGAGGACTATTGTTTCTTGCGGTGTCCTTTTTTTCTTTTTGTTCTGTTCGTGTTTGTAGCATGACAGATACGCAGATCGTGTACGCCAGCTGTGTCGCACGCACAGAATCCCCTTGCCGAGCCATGTTCCTTCCGCCCGCGGCGGTTTTTCCCCATCGATGATCACGACTCCTCTTCCCCCTGCCGATTTTTCCCAAGATCCTTCTCCCGATACCCCACTTCCCGTTCACGATACCAACCCGAGTTCCAAGTTCCAACGACGATCCTCCCCAAGAAACGACGATGAATCCGAGTCGGAATCCGAACCCCAACTATCACGCCCATCCTCGACGACGCCTTCGACATCCGACATGCCATTGCACACGCCCGCCGATGATTATGCATTTGAAGATCGCCAGTGGATATTATCAGCGGGTCGTAAGGGGGAAGTAAAGGAATGGGGACAATATTTGGGCAAAGCTGCGGCAGTGGATCGCCGCTCGTCGGCTCCCGCCGCCGCCTCATCCTCAGTTTGGGATTCCATGGTGTCTAGAACACCTGGGGAATTTGTCTCATAGCCATGGCGTTGTCTGACCGCCCCACGTGGATGGACCGGCGGGCCTCAAACCCCGTCCAGTTTTTGGAGGCTTCTACTGCCGACCCTGTGGTTGCTCAATCCCCACAGCGACAGAGAGGCCTTCTTTCGATCCGAAGCCTCCGCACCTTATTTTGGATGTAGCATGCAGATTGTAACCATCCGACGGGTCTTTACTGTAGCAGTTGAGCTGTCGTACGTCCATTTATTACTGTATGTAAGAGTACAGTAGCTCGGTTTGTTGCCGTAACGTTCAGCCATTCATATTTACTTTATTTCCGCTTATACCCAATAACTTAACTTATCTCCACCAGTGTCTGCGCTGAGCGAGGGAATGGGGATAAACAAAAGTCCCCCACATATAACGCCGGAAGACACGGAGAACGGAAAAACCTTTTCTGTCGTTGTAATTGGTACAACCAGATGTGTGGGGCCGTGGTGTCAAAATGGATTGCCGCGGCACATGGTGGGTGGTTGCTGTGGGGCACACACGTCGCACGTACGACGGCACGGCCAGACCTGGCAGATTTCTATCTATAGACCATGATCATCGTGTTTGTGTTTGTGCTTGATCGATGATTTGATCGCCTGCACAAACTTGACATCAAAACGAAACTGAAACCTGAAACCTCAAAGATCACTAAACTTACTGTATAATGTAATTCGACTGTGGTGTGAAGGAACCCTGGAGCCCTTCGGCGAAGAAAAACTTATATTTAGAAAAAAAAACCTACGTTTGAGAATGACCGTACAGTATTTGCTGTACAGTGGTCAACACTGTTGAGTGCCGTTTCTTCCGACGGGCGAACCGTCGGAGCCTTCCCTCCCCGAATCAGGAACTGAAACACTTTTACTTTTATCACTGCAGTCCCTGAGTCCCATTGGCTGCTGACCGCTAACGCGCGTCTCAGACACCTCGATTTTTTTCGTGATTGATCATCCCTATCCACTACGTAGCACCGTAATTGTCGTCTGTTGTTGTCGTCGCCCGTCGCAGCGCTTGGCACCAGTTACTTATTGTGACATTTCCACACCCGTTTCAGCCTAAAAGATCTTCTCGTCAGAGTCAGAGAGTCAAGAGGGTGCGGATCAAACTACTTTTTGCGGTGTACAGTTGTATGCAGTGCAGTGCAATTGTAACCACTGTGCCAGTGTCTGAGATCTGAGATCTCATCGAGGCAAGGAACGACGCCTGTGTGGGCCCTTACTACTACGGCACCGTACTACTATGGATCTAGACACGCCATGGATCCCAATCCCATTAACTGGTGGCTGCCACCACTAACGGCGAACGTACGGACAGTAAGTTAGCCCTTTTGGATTTTTCGGATTTTTCCTTGCGCCTTGTGCGGCTTCCGCCGAGGGTTCTGCCAGCTACAGTACTCTCTCTCACATGAAGAAGGAACTCCTGCTCCGTCCGTCCGCCGACTGGACTGTTTCGGAACCCCGCGCCTGCGCCACTGGCATCTATGAGAGCTCGAAGCTCCCCAAAAAAACTCTTTCTTGTCCCCTTTTTGCTCTGCGCTATTCTTCGAATTCGAATTGTACTGCAATTGTTATGATGGTGGTGGTGGCGGTGATGATGGAATGGTATCTATGTTTTACAGTATTTGTTGTCTGGGACGGGTGGCCCGCTTGGGCCGCGTGAAGGTCTAAAAAAAGAAGTTTGGCGTTAGCATTCCTGATCGATCCTTTCTAACTCTGTGATGCCAACATTGCCAAGTACAGTTCCAAGGCGATCATCGCACGCTTTTGATCGTCCGAGTATCACTTACTTGCAGTACTCGCGAGCTCGTTCACTTAGCTTAGGCTTGGCACCGGGAAACCAGTGGCAGACAATTACAATAGCCTTACCTACAAGGAAATGACTACATTTTCGTACTGCGTAGATACACATACTGTGATTGATGTGCGATGCGATGATCGCGATAGTTTGATAGCTGGGAGACAGGAGAGGAATGCCAAGGTAGCATTAATTGTGGATGGTTATCAGGTCCCCTCGGGCTTCGGTGCGTGAGGATGAACAGCCAAAAACTGCGTTTCAGGAATACGGTGGTGGACAGAGAGGGTGCTGCTGAGGCTGTACATACGTAACGTAGGAAATGCCGTGGGTCTCGAGGGGAAGTACGGCTCTCCTCCCATTCAACTCGGAAAATAATGCGGTGGTCCTAAGATTGGGCTTGAGAGCGCGCAACGGAGATCTCGTTAAAGGCGTACACGCAAAAGGAGGGAGTGTAACTTACTATCACGTACTAATACCGCAAGTTAGTATATAAACGAGAGGCCTGAATTCTACCGGACAAGACTAAACCAGAGAAAGACTAGCGCGTGCCAGTTCTCCGATAGACAAAACGAAAGTCCTCTTAGTTAGCCGGTGTCGTGCCAGGATTTCCGCCAGAGTATGGGTCGCGATGAAGACCGTGGGCTATGCAACCCAAATGAGCTGATTTTGTGTATGGCCGCTTTTCCTTATGAAACAATCCCAGAAATTTCGCACAATATCGAGTACCGAGACGTGCTTGACGTGGTGTTACTTACAAGGCACAGCATAATCACTACCCGAAAGGATTCGGGTTGGACGGACGGTACGTTACTGTGCTCGCCTTGTGAGAGCGGGAACGTCCGACTACATGCCCACAGCACAGTGGGCACTTTACAATATAAACCAATTCAGTCGGATAAATATTGCAATCCGATTGGTAGGTCGAGAGCACATCGTAAAATGCCCGCAGTGTACGGGAGGCAGCACCTCAACTGTGAAGGCACATGACAGCGCCAAGTTCATCTCTTTCTTGACTACAGTACAGTGACGCGAGGGGGAGGCAGCACCTCAACTGTAAAGGCACATGACAGGGGTGCCATGTCAAGTTCTTTCTTGTACAGCTCGTCGTTAGGGTCATCAGGGTCATACCATTTGGCACGCCTCGTCCTCGTTTTCTCGATCCAAGCGCGGTTCGTTACCGTGTATGATACTTCTCGAACTTCTGCCTCTCCAGAGAACGGAGCACCACGCTGTGCTTTGTCCAAGGACTTCCTCATATAAGGAGACGAGAGACCCATTGGTAGTAATAAAAATAACATACTGTTGTTTGTTTGTGGCGTGATTGATCCTCGGTGGGAGATACGGGATGTTCCGCCAGGTCGTCAGAACTCCAGAACACAGTTGCTTTGCCGAACACCAGCCAGGCCTTTTGTTGAGGGAGGGAAAGGAACAATACAGTAACTTACTTAAGAAGCTTGTTTGATGGCAAATATGGAACGCGGGGGTTGGTAGTGAGTTGGTACTGTACGTGAGTCCATTCAGGTACGAGTGTTGGCAGAATTTGCAGAGGCGGGCTAAGTAATTTATATCAAGCCCGACGACCTGTCACCTGCGCATTCGGGGGTTTCCATTCTAGCTGCTGCATAGTAATGGGGTAGGAGTAGAGTAGCAGGAAGAGCGCCAAGGCCGTCCGAGGTTAGCATAAGACGAGATGTGCGCATATACTCAGAGAGCAGTCTCCGAGGAACGACAGCTGTGGCTACGAGTATGCCAGAATCGTCTGTCGTCTCTGCTCTGCGATCAAAATGTGGATAACTTCATAGATCTTTCAGCAAGGTCGCAACCTGCGAGGGTCTGGCAGACATGGAAACCTAGACGAGTTTCCCCAACAAACATGCCAGGGATGAAATGAAGTTATGTACCAAGGGAAGATGAGTTGGCTTATTCAGTTATTGTCAACGTGCGTAAAATATTCCGGGCAAAAATCAAGCAGCACAAACCCACCTCCTTGAGGAGTTCAGCGGCACCTATCAACTAGACGTGTGTACTGTGAGAAGCAAGTTGATGTCAGGGAGAGAGCGGAAGCTGGTGGCAGGAGTGAGAGACTCGGAGAACGTACTCCTCTCCTGTATTATCACGAATAGCCAAACGGACTTGACGGGGAAAGAAAGCGAAATGTCGGAATGACGAGGAAGGGATCCATCCACGCATGTTTACGTACAGTGCGGGACACCCAAAAACGAGCTTCCCGGTCAACAATTTCCATAGTGTCCTCATACGGTTTCTCGCCAGCCGAGTACCCTTGCGCCCAATTATTGCCCGCACCACCGCTGTCCCGAGACATAAATATATTCTTCGGGTTGTACAAGTTCGCAAACGGCGACGTCAATGTATTGTTGATGACCTGCTAGTCGTGTTATCGACGAGGATACAATTGTTCATTTTGGAAAACGCACCCGTGGCTCGAGATCAATGAGAATTGCGCGTGGAACGTCATGTCAATCACCTGCCTAATAAAAAAACACGTCTTTACGGTTGCCCACCTTCTGTTGCCCAGTCCTCGAGGATGCCCTCATTGTTGATGCCATGCTCGGCACAAAGCCGCTGCCAGAAGACGGAGCCCACTATAAGGCATCCATAGCATCGTAACGCCGAGTTAATACTGCATATACTTTGGTTGCCGCACTGGCCAACCTGTACTGTTGCGAGGCATTGCGACAAATGGACAACTGGTCCGGCACTAGCAAATTTGACGATTTTGACCTAAAATCAACAAATTTGCTGGGGGCGGGCCAAGATTATTTCATGGGAAATGGAAATGGGGTCCGGAATGATGCTCAGGGGGGCTAAAAAAAGCCCAAAAGCGCACTTTCCAAGATTTTCCTACATGATTGAGTTTGGACAAATTTTTGGACGAAATTTTGTATCTTACCTCCTGCGGATGAGATAAGGATGAACGCTGTAAATGGCTTTCAGTCGTCGAAGTGGAAAGACTCGAAAGCTGGCCTAGTCATCACGTGCGAGAGCGCCAACATCGACCACACGCGACTTCTTTTAGGGTGTCCCACACTTTGTAGCACATCCCATCACCATCCTGTCAGTCGACGGCGGCAATCACTGCCCCGATACGGGCCTGGCGCAGACACTTACCGTCCATGGCCTCTGCCACTGCTCTCACACATCGACGCTGATTTTTTACCCCTGCTCGTGTCTCGATCAGTGCCTATACCTTTGCAGGCGTCAGCCTATGCAACCAACATGTCCCGCGTCCCCGATGAACTTACCGCAACCGTCATTTCTATCGTAGAGTCTCTCACGGGACATCAAAAAGCAAAGTTCCTTCTTGACCACTCGCTCTCACTGCTCGAAGCCGGACAGTGAGCTTAAAAGTGCTTCATGCCAATGCGACCGCTTTACTAAAGTTGAGGTGATCCCCCATAGATATGGAGGCATGGTTGAAGACTACCTGGATGTCTATTTAAGAACCCCTGATCTGCCAAAGGATGATATTGCAAAAGCTCTGGTCGCGCGGGGCAGGGCACGGAAGGGTGCAGGGCAGAGACTTTTGTTGATGGCCTCTCGTGGTTTGTCTTACCCGCTCGTCATTCTCAAGATGTATTCCGCTGACCACGTTCTATCATCCTTTCATTTCTTCGCCGCCTTGTAGACTTCCAGACAGCATCGGCATTCGACCCTTCGAACCGAGAGCTCCAGTTCTACTGGCGTCGGGAGCCCGTTGTTTGTTTTTTCCTCTCAATTTCAAACGCAACCTTCATGATTCTCCCTTTAGGTCCACCTCTCATGCGTTCCCGCCTCCCAACGACTTCCACCGGAGATTTGGGATCAGATCGCGAGTTTCATCCCTCGATACTTCCTCCGCGCGTGGCTTTTCGTATCTTCCTTCCATCGCGACATCGCTCTTCGTCGTATTTTCCGTACGGTTGACCTTTATCTCTGCGAGGATTCCGACAACTGGAACAGAACACTCGACATTTTCGATAGAGTGAAGGCGGATTCGCTCTTTTCGCACCGGATCAAAGCACTCCGGGTTCATTGGGCGTATGACGATGGTGACATGCTCGATGTTATGTCTCGTGAGGGTCATATTTCTTGTCGCTACCACTTTTCACACTTCTCTTGTAGGAATATTCAGGTCTGCGCTCCCTGAATTCAAGGCTCTCGAGGAGTTCGAGTGGATAGGATACCCAGAACTACAGGCTGATATGGTTAAAGTGCTCCTAAAAAGCCACCCAAACCTTGCTAGACTCGGTCTTATGTACATCCCAGTCGCTTACCGATTTGCGTCGGTCCACTAACCTGTCTTTCTCTGTTTCAGTGGATGGCACTTTGATGCAGTTGGCATCTCTGCATTTACTTCCCTCAAGCGCTTCACCCTTCGTGCCGAGGACGATGACGGCATTGCCGATATGAACGAAATCCGCACTGTGCTGGACGATAACGCGGATACACTCAAACATCTGACGCTGGGTGCATATCTTGCACGTGCCCATTCGTGGGACTCGGCATTCGGCTCGTCAACAATCCAACTCCTCACACACCTCGATCTCGTCGACACGCGCATATCAAACGTAGTCCTCGCGCGCATAGCTCACGCACACAACCTCGTCTCGCTCACTCTACATGGAACGCTAGACCAGCCCGCAGCTGCCATAGCCGTCTTTGGCGCAGATCACCTACTCCCGAATCCTGGAGCGAGCACCGGGACAGGTACAGGAGCAGCGTTCATTCCAAATTCTCCGACGCACGCGTTTCTACCGCACCTCGAAGCCTTCCGCTTTGCGCTCGTCGAGCATGACGACGATCTGGCGCTTTTCAGAGCCGTCGTTCAGTTTTTGCGCGCGCGTCCTCGCCTGCGCAGACTCGATCTGGGCACTTGTCCATGGGAGCTCGTGCGCGGACTCATACCAGAACTCACAGGCCTGCGCGTACTGCGCGTGCGCATCGCAAGTCTTACCAACCACTCTGTCGATACGCTCGTTCGTGGACTTCCACAGGAGATGCAAGCGATTCATCTCGCGTGTTCTGTATCTGACCGTCCCATGGTGCGTTCTCTTTCCTCTCCTTCCCCCCTCACATGTCACCCTCGTTGACACGGGTTTGGGGCGAACAGCATGAATATGCTCCCGCGTTTACGCGCTTCGGGACACTTGGCATGCTCCATCTAAACGGCACGTCCCTACGTCGTCCTCAGCCATCCCGCATGCACGGCAAAGAACTACAACTCCAAACAGACGCGTGGCTCATGCATGCACGTGAAGTTGCGCTCGCAGTACCCAGTATCGACTATATCGGCTGGCACGGCGAACATTTTGTCGTCGTCCGTCACAACCATGGCCATCAGCAGTCGGGCGCATCGGGTGATGCGGCGAATGGGAATGAGGTGTGTGTGGAGATTAAGGAGTTACCTGTTCGTCGTCGGCTGGACTGCGGGAAGGGCGTTGACCTTGGGAGCGATGATGCGATATGGATGGAGCGGAAGGATGTGCCGATCGACTATGAGATGTCGGGGCTTGACTCGTAAATCTATTCATTTTATTTTTTTCGATCTATATCTAGTTGAAGTCATCTGACAAAAAGTAATACCAACCTGGTTGTGCATACCATACTAGTACTGTACTGCGCGACGTAATCCAAATTCAGATGCTCTGCGCGTCTGCGTTTGGATGGCAGGCGCATTCCACAGTAGTCTAGTGAGATGAATAAATGCTTATCATCCTTCACTAAGTTACACTACTGGTCGAAAGGCCTGCGCTTGCTCTTGGAGGACGACGTCAATCACGGAGTCGGGGGCTTGTCAATGGTTTGATGTTGGATTAAGTTTGTCCCTCGGCTCTCGGATTCATCCGAAGCATAGTACCTTACACCATGAAACTCTTATCTGCGTGTCGATTCAGTTAGGTGTTATAAAGCTACAAACAAATTTGTAGGCCTAGGATGAGGTAGAGCTAAGAAGGCATACAGTAGGCCCGCGACATGGAAGTCGATTACAAAATGAATCGAGCTGACGAAACCCGATTTCGCATAAATCGTAACACGATACCTGAGAATCGATGCTCAAGGCGTCACAGAGTACATTGAGAGGAAGAGAAGGTCCTATGTCCGTGCCAACTCAAACCTCGATAACACATCGTGCGCGACCACACTTGTGTACTCAGGACGTTCGCTGTATGTTTTGATCTGTGATATTGCATCCTCGACGTGGCTCCCATTCTTTGCCTCCAACACGTCTGCTACGAATGTGATCAAATGGTCGATGATATATGCCGGGACTTGATCGGAGGACGAATCGCCACTAGATGGTAATACACGTCGAAGAAGGTCGACAAGGAGCTGTTCCGTCCACACTCCGTGCTTATATTTTTCTCGCCACCTGCGCGTGATAACGAAGAAGGTACCTCCGTACAGCTCGCGAGATGATGCCCGCAAAGCGGTTTTGCCAGAGGACTTGATCGCTTGGATAAATAATTCAAGTGAGTATACAAGACCACCGGAGCGCAGGTCCTGCAACCGCCACAGCTGGGTCTCCATCGGCGTTCCCGTTTCAGCTCGCATTCCGTCCATTAACTTGCACATCTCCGGCATGGCCAGTTCAGGTGCGCTGAGATCCCCAAGTTTCTTCCACTTATAGGCGTTGGCTCCCCAACCTGTCGAGGAGATGCTGCGAAGAGCCGAGACACAAAGCCAGAGGCGTTGGATGAGTAGTCGAGGAGGGATGAATTGAGGCATGAAGAAAGACGGGGTCAATTGTGTCCCTCTCTCGGATTCGAGACGAGAGTCCGCCTGCCATGGTAAAACAGCGCCGGAAAAACGGTCGATGACACCGCTGGTTACTTCCCTCAATGTCTGAGCAAGTGTCACTATTGCGTCATCCGTCTCCTCGGCCCAACCACAGACGTTCCACGTGTCGTCTAGGGTTGTGATGTCGGACTTCTTCTCCTCCATGATGTTACGAACTCGGTCCTCTACGTTGTCCGGATCCACATCGCGGATTAGCTCCTGGTGTAGAGAAGCTGCCGAGTTCCAGCTTGCCCTCAGGTAGATGCTGAGAGTCTTTGCAGTCTTGGTCGCGTTCTCGTCCTTGGTACCCTCGGTTACTCCACGAACTTTTGCGAGAGCATTGATGACGCGATCTGCAGCGGTGCCCACCTCGTCGAAGGTCTGCAACACCCTACGTACGACAATGATTGACATGCATGTCCAACGAATGGTGGAGGTCGAATCAAGTTCCGATGTCGGTGTCTCGGGAGTATGAGCATCCCGGATCTGAGCATCCCGGATAGTTTTAACGTCACTGAGGTAGATGAGTACTTGCGCTACGGTCGGGATCTCCGGTTTTGCGAGCCATGCCCACTCATATTCCACGGCGAGCACAAGCGATAAAGAAGCGCCGATACAAGCGCTGGCGCGTTGCTCCCGCTCCGTTTTTCCCGGGAAGCCGCCCAGATCCGTGCAAGTCTTGAGTAAGCGCGCGATCCTATCATCAATGCGAGAAAAGGCGCCTTTGTATCAGGATCGATTAGGGCTGTGGAGACAGTTAGTGTAAGAAACGCACCAGAGTCCTCCCTTGTATCGGCTGTGACGGCCTGCAAGACATCTTTGCCCCAAGTCGAGTTGAAAGAGTCGGGAATGTTACGAACGAGTAGTTCCAGTTCGCTATCTTCTGTTAAATTATCGACAATCCATTCTATAGCGCGCGCGTCACGATCTTTCCGATCTTCAGTGTAGTTCATGGCGAGTTGCACTTTTCCTTCCTTCATATCCGTGCTAACGGGATAAGCCTTGCCGCCAGTATTGTGCTCCTTGTATGTTCGCCTGCTAAGTTTCCAAAAGAAAAGGTGCCAGAACATAGGGGATAGAGGGCTCTGGTATGGCGTCTGGGGATCCAAAATAGGCGCGATCATGCTGAACAGATAACAAAGAGCGAAAAAAACGATCACAATGGTGGTAGTTGTTGCCGTGGCGATGTTGACTTGGAACAGGGAGTCTGCCAACCCAATGAAAAATAGGAAAAGGGATATGTGGATGAGGGCTGGGACGAGGTGGACTACGAGGTCCAGGTGCCACCTATCTGCGCCTTGATGTAGGAATTGTCGTATACGAGCGCGCTTGAGAGGGGGATTGTATCGCTGAAAGAATTGCACATATTCACGGGCCCACTGCTGGACAAGTGTCGCCCCAAGCGCTGCTGATAAACTGAATACTAGACTCATGAACCAATAGACATTGACCCTGACGTCAGAACTTGCTGCGTGGAACTGCGGGAGTGCAGGTGGGAATTGAACTGTGGATGGCACAGGTGAACCGCTCTCCGCGAGTTGAGCTGAGATCTGCGCCAGGAGCACGACAGCTTGCTGTGCATAATATGCGATCTCATTAGAAGGTTCCGACGCCAGCTTCTTTTGGCTCTCGACGATAAAGGCAGTCAAGGCAGCCGAGTATAAACCAGCCTTTTGAGGACAACACATGAGGAATTGATTCACAGGCATGCGTAGAAGGCTGAGGACGCACAAAGATAATAACCCCTTCCATGTCATCCTTCCACGTCCCGATCGATGCCTGGTCATGGCTTCGAGCTTCTCTCACGTAGACGGCCCAAAACTCAGCAGCCCTCTCGTCAAAGTCATCATTCTCCTTCGGTACAATTTTCTGAGGGCCTGTAGGAGAACTACTGACTTCAGATTCCAAGTTCGGTGAGGCGGGTGTTTCGGGGGCTTGGCTGTCCTTGTCTTCGGCACCTTCGGGACAATTAAATCCACCAAACTGGAAAAAGGTAGAGAAATATACCTAAATGTGGTGGCACTCGATTCGCCTCGATGTCATGGGTAGAGCTCATAGCTTCGTTATAAGTAACAGGAAGGGGCGGTTGGAGGAATTGCCATCGGGTAGGGGAGAGAGCGTTATTATAAGTACCTTTTCACAACCGTGGGCATGGATGGGGATAGATTTGTACAATCCCGTCGCCTAAACATGATGCGCGAATTCGCTTACACTGAATGGAAGCTAATCAGGGGTGTGCTAACTGTGAATGGCTATATCAGAGAATGCGGGGGGAAACGCCCGTCAAGCGCAGCTCTATAGGTCAGCGCATGGTTGCTGATTGATCAGTGATTGGCGCCTTTCGCCGTGTGCAAGGTAGGTTGCAATAGGGGGAGGATATTTCCGAGTAGATTCCGTCACTACATTCAGCGCCCATGTGTGGAGCCAGATGACGGCCACATGCCTGTGATAGGAAATACTCAGCGTCTACTCCAGGCTATCATGTGGTCTTCGAGTCACGGATGTAAGCGACTGGGAGACACCAATGCGACTTTTTGTCTGCATTGATTAATGCCTTAGGGGGGGAGGACGCAGGCAGAAGGACTCGGGCGGGGGAGAGTTGATCGAGCGCGCGTCGCGCGAGTAGATTTACATAAGTCTGCTCCGAGACACGTGGCACAGAAATGCCAGTGGATGATCCGTAACATGTCCAAGTCGCAGTTGCGGCCTTATCATCATCACGGCCTCACACAATATGGAAAGTGGCAAGCAGTGTTAACTGAGGATGGTTATAATAACCAGGGGATATAATTGGCATCTTCGACACCCGCGCCACTTAGTTGGACGACAAGAGCCGGAATAGGTGAGCCAGCGTACAGTTCATGAGGTCACATGAAGGAGTACTAACTGAAGCTGGTTAAATGCAAACGATTCGTTTGGCTCCTAAGCGTACACCCCCATTGGTGCATTCGAGGTGTACGATCAAAAGACGCCTGCACAGTGCACTCTTAAGTGGGTCTCCCAAGCCTTTAGTTTTTTTTTACCCGACCAAGGCTGAGGCCGCATCAAGCCTGCAAAGCAAACATCGACCTACGATCATCCACTGTGCGGAAGTGTCCAAGAACATTCCTTTCGTCTCATGCAGCCTGAGCTGTAATGGGTTCCATCCGCAATGCCTTTGAAATCGATCGTGTAACGGCGATGTCGGCGAGTCCAACCACTGCAGGTTCATTGACACTCAAGCTCACAGG
The DNA here is from genome assembly GCA_003316425.1 of Russula lepida. NCBI lineage: Eukaryota > Fungi > Basidiomycota > Agaricomycetes > Russulales > Russulaceae > Russula > Russula lepida. The sequence continues at coordinate 31,001 of QFEZ01002498.1, forward strand.
TGCGCTGTTTCCCCATGGTTTGGACAACGGAAATCACTCACCCGTGTGGTATGGATAGGTCTAAGAATCGAACGAGATCCTCGCGGCCCGTACAAGCCCTCCCGTGTACTGGGTCTTACTGTGGATAATGTGGATAGATCTATCTCATTTCCGTCGCGTGGAAGGATGTCCCCGTGGACTTGGGAGATTGAAAGTGAATCCGCTCTGTAAGGGATTCAAATTGTCTTTAATGGTGACAGCGACTTACGAGACACAGGTCAATCACGCCAGAGTCCACAATAATGATCCAGCCTTATGCATCCCGTCGGTTTAGACGAAGAAAGAAGACAAAACGGATAGATATTCGAGGAGACCTTGTGTTTCGCCTCTTTCTGGCCAATGCTAAGCCAGGGGATAGATATGGTGCGCGCCTTTCTCTCTACTGGTGACTTGACTTGAAGCGCCAGTCCTGCAGACCACGAACATACCGGTGCAGGTTTCAAGATGTTCCTGTCTTTTGTTGCACAAGAAGATACTCAGGTGAACCTCTCATGGACATGAGCGACATTGGTAGGTGCTGACGCATTACATTGGAGGTATCGATTGTGAATGAAAGTGATCCCGGAAGACAAACGGACCCGCTCGCTAAGAATGACCAAGAGGTCTCGCATGACCCTCGCACGGCATCAGATTCAATGCAATTGTGCCTCAGTTCTCTACAAGATCTCATGCACACAATACCATCATCTGCTTCTGAAGTAAGTTGACTATGTACTTATTCATAACATATACTTATATGTGTCTCTTTCAGCTTCGTAAGACGGGTGAGAAGGCAATAGATACTCTGCAGAAGGCATGTGACGTGAGTAACCGTAAATAAATGCGTACCATTGGTCTCATTCTTAATCCTGGATAGCTTGGGTTGGCCGGAAATTTGGACGAGGATGTCAACCATCTGTGCGAACAAGTTTACAAACTGCTTGGATTCATGCAGGAAACTAAGTTTTCTGAAAACTTGGTCTCACTCACTCTAACAGTAAAGTCTGTCTTGAATTTGGTCACAAGTGCCGCTGTGTTTCTTGAGGATTATTTCAGGCCCAAATCAAATGGTGCGCCGCCCACCTATTGTCTTACTGACGTGGATTCACCCCACGCCAAAGATCTTGCCAACCCTGCCTTCAGAAAACCAATATTAGACGAATTCGGCAGACAGCTCACAATTATGAAAAGCAGCCTCGATATCGGGAAGGATGTCAGCGAAAGGAGGTTACCATATGTCAGGAAACCGACTCCGAATGCCTCTGTGTCACTTTTCACCGGTCTTCCTTCTCGACTTGGCGGAGGTTCCGGGTTCGAGACCAGGAATCATGGATGGGAAAGTGTAAGAGGCGGAGCAGATCGTACGCCTTGATCATACCTAAAAGAAAGCTTCTGTACTCACTACTCCTACGCCAGTGGATAGGCTCCGTCGAGCCCTTCATCCTGAAATGACACCGACGAATTCGTTCGGTCTCGGATGTCTTGGTAGGACCCGAAATGGCCTCTTGTCAGATATCACTGCTTGGTTTGACGACCGTTCTGCGCCAAATATCCTGTGGCTCTGCGGTGCTCCGGGGACCGGAAAAACAACTATATCGTGGAGTCTGATCGAGGAGCTGAAACGGCAGCAACGATGTGCGGGTTTCTTTTTCTTCCGACAGGGAAGGCACACGCCATCTAAGCTCTGGCGGACACTGGCGTACGAAATGGCTAGATACCACCCGGCTATCGAGTCCGAGATCCATAACATTGCGACAAACCGAACAAGTGACAAGTTAGACCTGAACGATGTCGAAGTCACTTTCTCAAAGCTTGTCTGCGGTCCTCTCAAGACGACGAATTCGTTACTCTCCAGTCGCAACCCGATTTTCCTTATTGACGCCCTCGACCAGTGCAGGCGAGCCCACGATAACAGTTGGGAGACGCTCTTATATACCCTCTTGGAGTGGTCATCTCTTCCGCGTCACTGCAAGCTCATTATCACCAGTCGACCCCAATATGACATAGCCAAAGCCTTCGAAGGCAGAGACATCGAACGCATGGAACTTCTGACGGGAGACGACGTCGACTACACTACTGAGCAGGGCGTCCGCGCTTATCTCAGTCACCGCTTTGTTGAGATGAGGAGACAAGATAAGTCGATCTCGGAAAATTGGCCCAACGGCGACGCGATCTTCAAGCTTGTCGACCATACAAAGGGTATTTTCAAATGGGCCGCTGTCGCTGTCGACTGTATCCAAGCCGCGAGAGATAAAGAGAAGCAACTTACGACCATCATTGAAGGCGGAACTTCGACCAAGCTTGATCCTTTTGACAAGTACCTTGAGGATGTTTTGAAGATGGTTTTCGAGGGCGATGCTTCCGACGCTTTTGAGAGTAACTCTCCTGATTCTTACGAGGGGAGCTCTTCCGAAGCTGTCAAGGGTCATTCATCCGACGTTTTTCGGGAGACGTTGGGAGTCATTGCGCTTTGCAAACAGCCACTTACGATGACCGACCTCAAATATTTTCTTCAAGATCACTTCGCCTCTACTTCCGGAGTGTCTATAGAGGACGTATGCTACAGATTATTGCCGATCATTTCCATCGAGGGCGAAATAAGAATTCGACACAATGCATACAAGGACTACTTGATCGACTTCAAACGATGCACGCTGTTCGACGACACATTCTACGGCAATGCGCATAGAAAAATGACGATCTTGTGCCTCAAAATCATGCAGCAAGAGCTCAAGTTCAACATCTGCAGGCTCAAATCATCTTATCGAATGAATAACCAAGTTGAAGACAAGGACGCCTTGATCGAAAAATGCGTTCCTTCTTACCTGGCCTATGCCAGCCAATATTGGGCGGATCACCTCCGTGGCATCACCGCAGTCGAGCAACGTGACGCTGAAATCGTCTTTTTGCTTCGAAATTTCCTCAACTCCCACCTGCTACATTGGCTCGAGGTTCTGAGCTTGCTGTCGAAATCTCAAGTAGCACCCAAGTCGCTTCTCGTGGCAGCGGAATGGCTCGAAGTATCATCTATTGCGATGCTTTCATTCCGAAGATATTATCGACGGACCATGGCCAAAGATCTATCCTTATTAGCTGCAGACGCAAGCCGGTTCTCTCTTACCTTCATGGATGTCATTTCCGCGAGTGCGCCGCACATCTATCTATCTGCCTTACCATTTGCTCCTCCATCTTCTCTGGTCTCGAAACTATACCGTGATCAATTTCCTCAAACGATCAAGGTCATAGATGGAGAAGGAGTCAAGTGGCCAGCCATGCGATATTCGATTTCGACGAACGACTGCGTTTACGATATCTCAATTCATTCTGACGGAAAGAGAGTCGCAGCCGCGATGAGGGTTGGCGTCGCGACAGTTTTTTCTATGACCACGGGAGAGTCCTTGTCCTCCCTTTCAGGTCACGGAGAAAGTCTCCGCGCCATCTCATATAGCCCCACCAGTAAAAGGATTGCAACAGGTCCGCTTTCATAACGTTTGCGTTCCGCGCTGAACTGAGAACGAGCGAAGGGTGTGACGATGGGTGCCTGAGGATATACGAAGCTGAGAATGGTTCACATCTCATTGAGCCATTCAAACTTCATTCAGATCGGATACGAAGCGTCGCGTGGTCGCCAGATGGTCGACGGTAAGTCACAATGATTCCTCTTTGTGCCCGAGATCTAAACTATACATAGAATCGTAACTGGATCGGACGACAGAAAAGTCAAGGTAGTAGTCGCTGAAACGGGACAAGTTATATATGATATGGCCTTCCACGATGACTGGGTCCGCACCGTGCTCTATACAACAGAGTACATTATTTCTAGTTCTGATGATAGGTAAGTTGGGCGTACCAAGTTCTTTCCCTTATGCTAATCCGAGGAATAGGACCGTGAGGATTTATAACGCGTCCACAGGAACAGCGTCAGGTGAAGCATGGTCAACAGGACAAACGGACTATATCAGGGCCATCGCTATATCACCAGACAATAAGATCCTGGCAGCCGGCAGCGATGATTGCTCAATTATGCTCTACGACATGGACACCCGTAAGGTGATCCATAAACTGACCAAGGGTCATAACGGAGTGAGTACATCAGACGGTCTACACACCGCGTTTGCACTCAAGTAATCTACAGGCGATCAGATCTCTCGCATTTTCGAAAGACGGTCGGCAACTTGCATCATGCAGTGATGACCACACAGTTCGCCTTTGGAATGTCTCTACCGGGAAGGTGTTTTGCAAGCCCCTATATGGTAATACGTCCTTTGTGAGCTCAGTCAAGTTTTCCCCCGACATGAAACAGCTTGTCACTGGTGAGTCAGTTCCATCCAAGAATACGTGTATTCTGTAATGATGACCTTGGCTAGGTGGGGAAGATGGCTCGATAAGATTCTTCGATATGGATTCACTCCCGATTCAGAATGCCTCAGTAGATACAGGTGTGTTTCGTGCGGCAACTCCCCTCAACGACGGCTACACTATCCTTGCAAGCGACGGCACGAGCATCTCTAGGTGGAGTATCGACAAGGGACCCCTAGAGAATGTAACTTTCAAGGGTGATTCTGAGCACCTAGCCAAAATTCAATCTGTTTCTATATCCCCGGATGGCCAACTGGTAGCGACTGTGGCAAACCATCGGGCGATCATAATCTGGCAAGCGAGAAGCGGGGAGATTTCGTGCGGACCAATTGAGGGACACGCTGGCTATATCCAAGGACTTGGCTTCTCTCCGGACAGCACGATGGTTGTCTCCGGCAGCGATGATCAAAAAGTTAGTATTTGGTCGGTTGAGACCGGGCAGAGTATACATGGCCCGATGGAAGGTCACGAAGCTGGTGTAGGGGAAGTGTGTTTCAGGTACATGCTTTACCTGTTCTGAGGTTTGAGGACAGTATCTAACACCCTGTGCCAGCCCCGACGGGAAGCAAGTTGCCAGTGGTATGTCTTTGCCGCGTATAAGTCGCTCTTACTTATTTTCTACAGGATCTTACGATAATACAGCAATTATATGGTCCGTCAAAAGCGGTGGAAAAGTTCATGAGCCTTTAACATACCATGAAGACTGGGTATGTCTGGAGGAATATGTTGTTTCTGTCATTGAACCTGTTTCTAGATATGCGGGGTTGCGTATTCTCCTAATGGACGCTACCTCGCGACCGCAAGTGATGATCACACTGCCGCTATATGGGATGTTGCGACCGGAAAGCGCGAGTTCCACGTCCTGACGGACCATAGTGGATACGTGAGGATCGTCAACTGGTCCCCAGATTCTAAATGGATCGTAACTGGGGCATCGGACAGTACGATTCGTGTTTTTGATGTTGAGACAGGCTCTCTCGTCTGCAAGCCTCTCACGGGCCATACCAGCATTCCAACCATGCTTGCTTTCCGCTCATCTTTGCTTCATCACGACATAGAAGTTGTATCTGGTATGCAGCTTGTCTTATTGCGCTGGTATCTATCTGCTGACACTACTTAGCTAGTCTGGACGGGACGATCAGAGTCTGGAAACTTGAGACGAAGAACTCCGCGAAGACTCGGACAATCCCCAAGCATCACAAAGATTGGGTCAGATGCCACCCCTCAGTAAGAAAAATTAGCTTACACTTATACTCAGATCCTTTCCGTTGCCATTTCACCAGTCCAGAATCACATTGCATCTGGTGGGGATGATGGTAGATTAATTGTCGTTGATTCCGGCACCGGAGACCTCAAGTTTTCTTGCGGTGCCCACAAGTGTTGGATTCGCTGTGTAACATATTCTCCGGATGGAACGATGATAGCGACGTGTTCCGATGACAGTGTTATCAGCGTCTGGGATGCGGACGACGGGAGTCACCTTCTGGGCCCTTTCGATTGCGACGTTGGCGCAGTATTCTCCCTTGCCTTTTCCCCTGATGGAAAGGTTCTGATTTCCGGTAATACTCAGCCATGAGTGGTCTTCTCTGGTATCTCACATAGTTGTTTCAGGGAACAATGATTCTACCGTCCGTTCTTGGGCCCTGAACACCTCCATGTCCGATCAGCTTAGCCCACTCTCAACCTATCTCGGCCATACTGGCCCTGTACGAACAGTGGCGTATGCGCGTATGGGCGATTCAAAGAGAATCGTCTCGGGTTCCGATGATGCAGAAATCGGTATATGGGAGGGCGATAGCGACAAGCTTGTCCGGAAAATTTGCGGACACGAAGCTGCAATCCTTTCAATCTCTGTCTCTGACGACAAACTATTCTCTAGCTCGAAAGACAAGACTATTCGGGTATGGGACCTAGACACCGGAGAGAATATTTCCATCATCTATGGTCATACGGCACCTATCAACTCAATCAAGGTATCGCAAGATGGACATCGGGTTGTGTCGGTCTCAGACGATGGAAGCCTGAGGATATTGGATTGGCAGACTGGCAAGCCCATCACATTACCTCAGTGGTTGCCGTTTCGGATCCTCTGTGTCGATCTATCACGTGACGGAAAGCTCATCGCGTCCTCTGGCGCCGACGGTCAAGTACATACTTGGTGTCCTGACATGGCGCAGCCCGCGGTGTGGCCGGATAGTTTCATGCGGAAGATGCATGGGAGAGAATATTGTCCTATCGATGATCAAGGGGTCCTTGCCGACGCTACATTACGTAGAGATGGGTGGTTGTGCGGGCCTATGGGTCAGGCCATGTGCTGGATCCCTCCGTCTTATAGGCAGGGCTTATTGCAACGGACTGTGCGTGTTGTTGGGGCGCGGGAGACGGCGCTTGACTTGAGGGATTTTGCACATGGTATCAAATGGGAGCAGTGTGCAGCTAACTGAGTTCGAGGGCATGGCTCTTTGCTCTCGTCA
>QFEZ01002549.1:0-19741 GCA_003316425.1 Russula lepida
CAATTGATGCTGCGTCTGTGTGCCCCGAGACTGATAGATTGCCTCAAGATTCTTCCACATTTCCTGCGCCGTAGCAGCTCCAGTGCAGTGGATCTTTTGGTTGCGGCCTACATTATTTCATATGGTCTGCTGCATTATCTGAATATTATACACCCAGTTTTCGGCGCCTTTAGGATCAACGCATGGATCAGGACACTTTAGTTCTCCGGTGATATAGTCAGTCATCCCACATATCTTAAATGTGAGGTCTATATCATCCCTCCAAGACGACCAGTTCTCATCATCCAAAGGGTCCGGCTGCTGGGTATTCCCAGAGATATCCTGTATGCGTATGCGATCAATGGTAGCCGTTATCTGATCTGAATTATTAGTCCTGGATACAGCCGGCTCGGAATTGCCAGGGCTCGAGTCATTCTCACCCATAGTAGGAAGGTCGGATGACATAATGATGGATTTGCTAATAGGGGCTTTTCCGCTCAAATTCAAGCGATAGATAGCAATAGATGCGAATGATAATAATAATGAGTTTTTAGTATGTCTGAGGGCTGTGTTTAAGCTCCAGGGCCCATAACCTCTAAGCTGAGGTTATTCTGATGGAGGTTGAGTGGGAAGCGCTCATGAAGATTTTATTCCGTGCCTTGCGACCTTATAGTATCTACGACATATGCATATTAATAATACATCTGGGCGGATACCCGAATCGTGCAGTCCGATATCGGCACATGTGATCTTGGGATTTTAGTGCCTGTCTGGGCGTTGGATTCCCAACAGTTCTCAATCCCTGGGATGTGGTGCATGTCTACAAGTCGACAATTGACTGTGTCTCATATGAAGTGGGCACGAATATCGATATGTTTCATTCGAGAATGGGATTGAGGGTCATGTGTGCAGGTGACCATCCCTTGGTTGTCACAGTAAAGTGGTGTTGCATATTCTTGCACGAAGCCTAGCTCCTTGAATAGTGACCGCTGCCAGAGGATCTGCCAGGTGCAGTGCGAGCATGCAATATACTCGGCTTTGCATGATGAGAGGGTGACAACCACTTGTTGCTTGGAGCTCCATGCGATGGGCCCATTTCCGCACTCAATGATGAAGCCTGACATGCTCTTGTGCCCTTCAGACATTGCCCAGTCCAAGTCGGCGAACACTTTGAAAATTGGGTAGGCATTAGGTGCATTGCTGTAGGTGATGCCATGGTCATGTGTTCCCTGCAGGTACTGGAGAAGGTGCTTGGCTGCTTCGAAGTGCTTGGTGCCATAGTTTGACATGTACTTGGCCAGTTCGCAAATGGCAAAGGCAATGTCCGGTCGGGTGCAGTTTGCAAGGTACATGCACTTGCCAACAAGGGCGCAGAATGGTAGGTGCACTGCTGCCTCATGTTTTTGGCATTTGAGGGGCACATCATGGATGTCAGGCGGTAATTCGGGCAGGGTGTTTTCACTGCATTGCAATGCTCCATCTTGAAGTCTGCCAGGATTTGAGTGGTGTACTGTTCCTGGTCTATCGCAAGTAGTCTCTGCCCCCTCCATCTGCATATATGGCAACCGAGTAGCCACTCCATGTCTCCACCATCTGTCGTGGCAAATTTTGCCTTGAGTTCATCAGTGGCGCAGTTGGATTCTATCTTGGAGTCAGAGGCTAGGAGGAGGTCATTGATGCTGGTGGCCGAAAAGGAGATTCTGGAGGGAGATCGGCGAGTGTAGACGCTCCAGTCTGACTCACAGTGAGTGAAGCCCAGAGATAGGTAGGCATTGTGGAGGTGTAGGTACCACTGTCAGCCGGCTTGGCATAGCCCGTAGAGGCCCTTTTTGAGCTGCCAGTACCATGTCCTGCAGCCATCGGGGGCCACCATATAGATTTCTTCGTCTAGCGGTGTGTTCAAGTACGCATTTTTGATGTCTATGTGTCACAGTTCGAAGTTGTATAGGGTGGCAATGCAGAGGATGGTGCATATCGAGTCCCATTGGGCAACTGGTGCGAATGTGAATGTGAAATCCTGCCCAGAGATCTGTGTGAATCCCTTTGCAACGAGACGGCCCTTGAAGCAGGAGATCTGTCCATTTTGGTCCCATTTGATGTGCAGGACCCATTTGCACTGGACTGCCTTCCTCCCATGGGGTAGGTTTTTGACCTCTTCATAGATGTCCTTGGCTTTCAAAACCTCGAGTTCCTCATGCATGGCAGCAAGCCACTTGTTCCAATATTTGGATTGTCGTGCATGACGGACTGTCAGAGGGTCTTTCTCGTCATCTACCACAAGGTTAATGGTGCTGGGTTCATGGGTGAGGCTGCCATTGTGAGGATTGACGACCGCAGAGGCGAGTTCATCGTCCTCAAGGTTGAGCAGCATGTTTATGATGTTATTGGATGGTGAGTGATCAGGTGTAACACTAGTGCGTGTTAGATTATAGGCAGATCGCGCGCTCGAGGTATGCGAGATCAGCCTATATGTGGTTTAGATAAGATGCGCGCTTGGTGAACGCGTGAATAGATAATGAGATAGAATGAGGTCTGGTACTTAAGGGCTCAAACGAACAGAACCAGCCCAAATAGAGGGTGTTATTCGTCAAGTCTCGTGAAGTACAGTTAATCTGGCGTCCTCCCTACAGGAGGGCGCCCTACTTATACATCAGTAGATAACCGTGTAATCAAGTACTACTAATCAGATCGCTATTGTTAACGCGTCTCATACTTGATAATAACTAACACCTAATACCTAATGTCTCAGTGATATATTGTGTTCAGGACGCTATTGTGAGCGTCTTTAATCAAGTGCTAATGTGTCCAGATCTAGCGATCTAACGATCGCTAGATCGTACACGTTACATCAGGGTACCAGGTCACCGGTCTCTTTGTGCATCTAGATGGCGCACAGGCAGGTGCATTGCTGCTGGGATTGGTGTGGGTGAGTCCATGCGCAGTCTTTGCCATGCTTGGTACTCACTCAGGTACAAGTATAGGGTAACTTGTCTCCAAAGAGGGGCTCCCACTGCCTCCTGCATCACCAATTTTGTGACTGTGGGGGCATTGAGTTAGTGACATGCTCAGGGCTTTTTTAGACCGGGCATGCACATATGGGTTTTTTTTGTCCATGGTTACATGGTCAGGGAGATTAGTTGTTTCCCAGAGTGGTGTATAGTGTGGTGACATGGGTGGTGACATGGCAGATGTGGGGTGGTTGTGGAATATGACATCCCGCCAGACTTTGAGTGTCCTGCTGCCTCCACTGTGATTGGGTACCCAAATTAGGTAGCCTTTTGCCTCCTTCACATACCCAAGGAAGCATCCTGGCTCTCTGCATGCATCAAATTTGGAAAGGGTATTGGATATGATACATACTGTGCAATGAGAGCCAAAGGGATGGAGGTGAGATAAATTAGGGTGATGGTGGAACCAGAGTTTGAAGGGTGTAGTGTTGGGAGGCAAGGCCGAATGGGGAACACATTGTTTTATGTGGGTGGCTGTGAGTACAGCGAATGGCCAAAAGTAGTCTTTGAGGTCTGCGTCGATCAACATCGCATGGGCCATACTGCAGATTGTGAGGTTTGTACATTCAGCAACACCGTTCTGGGATGGTGAGTCTGGTACTGTTTTTTCATACATGATTCTGTGTGATTTGCAGTGAGCCTCCATTTGGCCCTTGACGAGTTTGGGTGCATTGTCAATGTGGAGAATGGTGATTTGTTCTTTGCAAAAGTTCTCAGCCATGGTCTGGAATTGGATGAATAACTGTAGCACTTCATTGCATGTTTTCATGAGGGAGAGAGAGATGAATCTGGAGTAGCAGTCGATGAAGAGGATGTAATATGAGAAATTGCCATAAGAGGATGGGAGCGGACCGCATATATCACAGTGGATGCGCTGCAAGAGGCATGTCACGCAGTTTGTTGTTTGTTGTGGAAAGGGTGAGCATCGTATGTTTGCACAAGCACATACCGTGCATGAGGGATCTGAGGAATCGGAGGCTGCCAGTCCATCTACAGCCAGGTGGAGCTGTTTTATGCCCATATGGCCCATCAGGCAATGTAAAAACCCGAGGGTGCAGTCTTTGGGCTAATGTGTGATGCAAGACTTGGGCCAGTGATCCACAACGCCAATGAGATGGAGCTTGGTGCCACAATTCGAAGGTCAAGGCAGTACATGTCGTTGACCATTTTGCCAGTGATGATGGTCTTGCCACCCATGGTGAGGTAGACAGAGTTGTTACCTTGGACTGCTATGACACCCGCTTTGTCTAGCTTGATCCCGCTGACAAGGTTTGTGTGTGCTGCAGGTATGTGGAGGACATTTCAGAGGAGGATAGAGTGGAGCTGGTTGTTGTATTGGCTTTCAAGGTGCACTGATCCCTTCCCAATTGTGATGGCTGAGAGGTTCTCACCAAAGCCTTGTACAGTCTGTGGTGATGTGACTTCGTACTCTTCGAACGCATTGCAGTCGTGGAAGATGTGACGGTTCACCCCTGAGTTATGGTGGCAGCTGTTGTCGCAGGGCATGGCTGGGTTCAAGGCATTGAGCATGGCATGGGGACATTCTCCATCAGATAGGGCTGACCACACATGGAAGTTTGTGTCCAATGTCAAGGCTGCAGCCACATATGCTGGTGATTCTCCTGATTGGGTTGAGCCAGTGGTTGACCTATCTATCGAGTGATCGGCCTGGACTTGTGCTGCCACTGCTGGCTGCCCATTCGCATGGTTTTGGGGAGGCACGTTTGTGGCCAATGTCCTCTGTGACTTGGGGAGATGGATGTTCCACGGGCCTCGCCACCAGTCCGGGTACTGTCCCTGTTTGGCTCCCATGTATGCGATGCACTCTGCAGTTTCGTGCCCAGGCTTTCTGGTGCAGTGAGGGTTGGTGCACTGGGCCTTGGATTTGTCTGGACGTTGCCTTTTGGCTGGGTTGGGTGGTGCCATGGTAGTAGCTACGACATCGGCCATGCGGGGCCTCTTCGAGTTGGATGCCTGGTTCAGGGCTTCGTGATGTGCTGTGAAGATGGATGATTGGACTTTGTCATCATCTTTGTGGCGGCATCAGTGTTCATCTCGTATGTGCGAGATGAGCACCACCAAATGGAAGGGGAGTCCCTGTGTGTCGGTGTCATAGAGTTTGTCCTGGAGTCCTGACATGAAGCTCATCCAGGTGCTGTCTTGTGGCATTAGGTCAAGGATAGTGAGGGAAAACTCTCTGTTGGTCATGCGTTCGACTTTGAGGCTGCACAGGGTGGTATACAGTCTCTGCATATCCATCAACCATTTTGTGACATCCATATTGGCTGTGCACTGATAAGTCATGATCTGTCCTTTTATCGCCGCTGCCCAGGCTGAATTCTGTGGCTGATAGACTGATCGGAGGCACTCCCAAGCGTCTTTGGCGTAGGTGACACCCAGCACAAGGTGGAGGCTCTGGTCTGGGATTGCCATGATAATACGAGCAAGGGCTGCTTCATTCCCTGCAAGCCAGGGTTGGGCATTGTCGACGGCTTGTTGGTGCTTGGCGGCGTTGCCCAGAACATGGATGGTCAACATGTGGCCATTGTTGTCGACCCCGTGGTAAGTGGCAGTCTGGTGGAGAGGAGGGATGATGGGTGGATTCAAGGTGGGGCCTTCAATGTACTTCCAAAGCCCCCATTTGTGGAGCTTGTAGTATGCTTTGGTCCTCCATCCACCATAGTTGTTATTGGTACCATCATCCATCAGCTTAGGTAATTTGGTGCAGTTGTTGGACTCATTGTTAGTCATCACATTGGATTGTCAAAATGGGGTGTGCAGCAGGTCAAGTGGTAATTTGGGTCAGCTAGGGCACAGGGCCCATAACCTGTCAATCTGGGCAATCTAGCATGACCGGAAAAGCAATGAATTGCTGAGTGACTACAAAATACATGACAAGTCTCTTACCTAGCATGACCGGAAAAGTGATGGGGGCACTTTCCCACATCAGGCTAGGTATATGTATCAATACAGTTGTGTGCTATGCTCTGGCATGTGAATGTATGCAGGGTGAATGTGATGATCGAGCAATGGCTGTGGAATGCAATGGCACAAAGTGGAATGTGTTACAAGAAAGCATGCTCTCAGAATGGTATCGTGATGTCCATATCCAGGAGTCAGGGATCAGGTCCCAACATTATGACTGATTCAATGAAGGAATGTAGGGAGTAGAGTGCAGTGCAGTGAGTTTGATTTCCTGATAAGAGCAGAGCACAAGCGTGCCACTTTGGAATGGAACGAATATAGCAGATCAAGATCGGTTAGATTATTTATTAATAGATTATATAGATAGAGAGAAATTTCTCGGATATCTAATGCGTGAACAAGAAATAATCGCTGTTAGTTGTATGTGGTCGAAGGAGGATGGAAGAAAGTTATACACACGGGATGAAGGTTTGCACGCAGGGTTGAAAACTTCTCTTCTTTCGATAAGGGGGTATCCTGCCCGTGCCTCCGTTCGTGTTTGTAAATAACGTCGTGGTGCCCTCTCAACCTCCTCATTGTCCTCAACGACTCGGTTGACAAAACGGGAGTCGCGGTCCATCCAATACAATTCATCACGGGAATACTGTAGCTAAGGTAGCGGCTGCGAGATGGGTTTGTCGTCCAAGATAAGATGTGGTGAGAGAGATTTGATGGGCACGGAACAAAGTGGGGAGACGGGAGACGAGATGCGAGAGACAAGTCGAAAAGGGCACAAGGAGGACGACGATTCCATGAGTGATTTCATGAGTGTGAGTGCCGGAGAGACGAATCGACAAAGATGGGAACACAGACGAGAGAAGAGAGGAAGCACACACAATGAGATTGATCAAGACCGGTGGTAAAGAGTGTGCGGTGTTATTAAGGAGTGGGTATACGAGTCGTCGTTGCGCCGGGTGATCAGAAAAATGTACGAGAACATGCTAGTAAAAAGACAATAAAACTGAATTGAGGGCGTACTGGTGCTGCACGGCTGCAGCTAAGTGTAGATCGTCGTTGCCCAAAGTACGAAGGAGAAGAGAAAGGAAAAGGAAAAGGAAAGGCGGGAAGGAATGTGATTGGTTCGCAAGTATCTTGTTTGTTCCAGTGGTTGAGAAGGAGGCGATTGGCGAGAGTCGCAAGTCGAGAGTTGGGCAGTGAAAACACGAGGAGGAAAAATGGACAAGTTACTGTAACTCAACTTGTCCATTTTTCCTCGTGTTTTCACTGCCTTTTTCTCGGAACGTGTGCCTGAAGAGCGCTCCGACACGGGTGTTGGGTTGCGATCCGAGTGTAAGCGTCGAAGCGCTCTCAGCTTTTTCGACACGCTTACAGCTTTCATAAATGAAACTGATCCGGGCGGTTTAGCCGGCCCGGCTACCGAGTCGAACCATCGTTAGCCAATCCATCTCCTGGTCTCAGCGAATAAGAATGGAAATCCTCCCGCAATACACTATACACGTTTCTCCTCTAGCATCCATTTGTCGCACCGGGTACAAATTTCTTATTTTTCAGTCGAGTCACCAAACACTTTCAGATTATCAGCACATCAGCACCAAATTCTTTTCAAATCCCATTCTTCACCAAAAAAATTATCGGGCACAAGACGACTCCCACCTGACAGAATCCCTGTACTGCTCTCTCTAGGGGCTAAAATCAAAAGTACCAGTTAGACATTGCATTAGAGCCGCAAAAATGGATCTCGTCGAACCTTGCTCTGCCTGCGCCATGCTCCAGGAGTAAATCCGCAACCTCTTGATGTCCTCGTAGCTTCGATATTTGGTATGGGGTTTCGCCCTCTTCATTCACAACATTTACCTCCGCACCATGTTCAAGTAACAGTTTCACAATCCCGAGGTGTCCATCCCATGCTGACAGATCTAACGGTGTGTAAGAATGGTTCTGCTGTCTTGCGTTCACATTTGCGCCGTGATTGACGAGCACTTGCGAGACTTCGACGTGTCCGTATCGTGATGCCGCGTGCAGCGGAGTCCGATCCCAGTTATCACGTGAATCCACCTCCGCGCCCCGCTCGACGAGCAAGCGAACGGCATCGAGTTTCCCTTTGCACGCCGCTCTAGCTAACGGAGTCTCATCATTTGCATTGCGGCTATTGACGTCTATTTCCCATTCAAGCAATGACTTCAAGAGGTCAATGTTTCCCTCTTCTGCGGCAGCGTGCGGTGAAACCTCGTCCCGCCCATCTTCAGCGCCATGTTGAGTTGGGTCCAACGTAGCCGAATGTATCTTGTTTCGGATGTTTTCATCGGCTTTATATTCGCAAATAAACTTTGCAACCCCTACGTGGCCATTCTCTAATGCCGATTTGTCTGGAGTATTATTGGCTTTGTCGAGCACATTGACATCAACACCCTGCCGAAGCAACAGTTTTACGACTTGAAGGTGCCCACGTTGTGATGCGGCGTGCAACAGACTCCGGCCATGGCTGTCCACGGTGTGTAGATTCGCACCGTGGTCGATCAGGAAACGGGCGATCGCGACCTTCCCATTCCATATTGCTTCATAAAGTGGAGTTTCTTGCTTGTCATTTAAGGCGTCAACAATTGCGCCACGCTGAACCAGCAACCCTGAAACATCGAGGTGACCGTTGGATGACGCTAAATGTAATGGGCTCCAGAGGTCATCGCGCTGGATGTTCGGATCAATGCCATGGTCTAGCAACAACCGCGCCATTTCGAGATGTCCATGTCGTGAGGCGAAGTATAATGGAACCCAGCTCTGGTTGTCCCGCGCATTCATGTCGGCCCCTCGTTCAATGAGGACACGTCCTACTTCGACATTCCCCTCGCTTGATGCCAAGGCAAAAGCGGTCATTTGGGTCCCGTTCCGAATATCGACGGCAATTCCAGCGTCGATTAAAAATCGGACGACGTCGAGATGCCCCTTTTGCGAGGCGATGTGCAGAGGATTCGAATGATCGTTGTCTCCAATATGGATATCTACGCCTTGCCCGATCAGGAAGCCTACGACACCGAGCTCCCCGCTGCTAGACGCCAAGAATAATGAAGTCTCTCCATCTCCGGTCCGCGTGTTGACATTAACGCCACACTCTAGTAAGAATCCCGCGACGTGAGGATGCCCATGAAACGATGCCTTGTGGAATGGTGACCACCCTTTGTCATCCCTGGTAGACACAGCTGCGCCACTCGAGACCAAGTAGCGCGCTATCTTGAGGTACCCAAATTTTGACGCGCGGTCCAAAGGGGTCTCCTGCTTGTCATTCCGGCTGTCGATATCTGCACCGTGATCGATCAGCAACTTTGCGATGTCGAGGTGGCCCTTGGCTGAGGCGAGATGAAGCGCAGTCCAGCGATCTTCTTTGTGTGCATTAAGATCGGCGCCGTGGTCTATCAAGAATCTTGCAAACTCAAGGTATCCATACTGTGAGGCTAGGTGCAGGGCGGTCCAACTCAGTTGTGTAGTGCGTGTGTTCACATTGGAACCATAGTCTAACAACAACTCTGCGACGTCAACATGCCCATATCGTGACGCCGAGTGTAATGGGAAAAAGCCAAGCCTGTCCCATGAGTTGATGTCCGAGCCTCGATCTATGAGGAAGCGTGTCATATCGAGCTTCCCATTATAACAGGCCATATGCAATGGTGCTTGTTGGTTCCTATTTCGAACATGGAGGTTTGCGCCAGACGCAAGTAACAGTTCCCCAATTTCACGATATCCAGCTCGTGCTGCAGCATGTAGTGGGGTCCAGTCGTTATCGTCGGTGACATTCACTTTTGCGCCAATATTCACGAGGAGCCGCGCAATCCCGAGTGATTCTTCCAACATGACGAAGTGTCCGCCCTGTGATACCCGGTGAAGTGGAACCCTGCCCACATTGTCGCGAGAGTTAGGATCTGCACCATATTCAAGGAGCAGAGAAACGACCCCTAAATGTCCCTTGACGGAGGCCGCATGTAACGCTGTCGAGTGAAAACCGCCTCTACCATTGACGTCCGGCGAATTGGTGGTGATTAGGTGCTCCGCGAGACCACGGAAACCACATAAAGATACATAATAAAGCGGCCCAGCCTCAGGCCGCGTCGGGTGTACCGTGGACATGGGGCTTTTCCAACTATAGTCGATGTCGTATAGCCAGACCCATGCTACGAAATGTGGCTTTGTGGGATCAAATAAATGCTCCATAGCCTCCTGGACGTGCGACGATACGTTCCCAGTTTTGGAATGGTCGACCCAGTAACGAGCCGCATAAGAAGCAAGGGGACAGTGAGCTATGACATCTCTGTCAATTTTCTCATCAAGTTGGAGGAGGATGCTGAGGCTAGCATGTGCAAGGATGGTATGTGCGGGTTCGGGTAGAATGTGATAGTATGAAAGACGTTTGTCGGCCATCTCGAGTCGCTCCGATGTCAAGTACTCCTTGACTGAGAAATGCGAGAATTGTACTACTTGGTGGCCTCCCCTATCGACAACGGCAATAAGACTGGAACATACAGACATAACTGATCTTTCTGCATATTCTGGACGCCAGTCGGTGTTAAATATAGGGAGCGCGGCCTCATCGAACTGAATCGCAAGGATCTCCGCGAGCTCTTCGACGAAAAGTGGGCGAATAGACACCACGAGACATTGGAAGAGTCGCTGAGCATATTCCCGTTTCTCTTCATCGATGCCCAGAAGAGTACGACTGTATGTTTCATCCAACGTCTTTGGCAAGTCGTTCAAGACCTTCCGAATACTCGGAGGAAGAGTGCGGCGCAGCCTGTCGACCTGGCAGACGACCCACCGAAACCTACGAGTTAATGTGAGCGTCCATTGTGAAACCTAAGATAAGAGACGAGGTATATGACCACTTACATGCCATCCGCTTTATCGGACAGCGTAACGACGACACGTTGCCTGTCCTCCTCTTTCCACCTTTTCATGTCCCGGTCAGAATAGACAACAGACTTGATATATCTGACTATGTCCTCCTTTTGCCCGATCTCGTCATGAAGTGAAATCTTGAGAGTCGTCAATGGCTCCAGTACCTCTCGGATATCGACCTCCGGCCGACTGGCCACACACACATGTAAATTCGGAAGTTCCAAATCGACAAGTTCTTCGATCAGTTCCAGGACCTCCTCACGAGCAGATGGCGTCCCCAACAAATTTGGGCATTCATCGAGGGCATCGACAATGACATAAATTGGGCCTTGTCCTGGCAGATTTAGCATGTCCTTCATGCATTCTTTGAGCGAGTCAATATCGGGCTCTCGCGTGCCGTTCATATGGTCTGAATACAACTTGGAGAGAATGTTGTAACAAGAATCCGATTCGGCAGAAAGTTGCGAAACGAGGGAGGTGAGCAGGCCATAGCAGTCTTGCTTCTTGATATCCCGGAAATCGAAGTAATAGTAGGCCATTGTGGCCAATCCAGCTGCATGCATGCGTTCGACGTCCTGAATGATTGCGGATCTAACACGCGCTATGAGTAACCTTGGACGAGCACATAAACTCTTGGCATACAGAAGCGTGCTCTTCCCTGCTCCCGCTGTAAGATCAACAAATGTATTAGAGAAAGGTGCTAATCAGTGGTTCGAAACACATACGTTTTCCATGAATCCACAATAGCGATCCCTTGGCTTTCCATTCTGTTAACGCATTGCTCTCGAAAAACCATGCTGCAGTTCCTTTATGTCGTGCTTTTCGAACAAAGTTTTGGTTCGTCGACGGGTTGGGGGGAGAGAGCCAGTGGTATACGTCCTTTTGCAGCCGGTCACCTGCAGGATACCGTCGGTCGTGGGGATGAAAAACAAGGGGAAGAGCAACAAACGTTGGGTCTTGTTTATTTTATTTAATGTTCGGTGAATTGTGACTACGACCCGATGTTAGCGAAGGTGGAAATTGTTTCTCACGGGACACCTACCCATATGTTGTTGAATACCATCCGTGGACGCCTTTCCATCTAACGGAACAAGTGCTCAGAAAAGTATCTGTGAACAATCATGACCTACGCACCTTCCATGACTATCTTGATACTACCCACGAGACCATGCACGACACCCAAGGTCTGCGTAACAGTCATCCGAGCTTCATCCTGAGTCAATCGATCCAATCTTTGGAGAACATTCTCTATCTCGCTCTCCCCCAGCAACTTTCTTGTGAATTTCTCTGTGGCTCATTGAGCCTTGGGCGATGAATATATGACAGCGCACTTACTGAACCGCCCCTGTTTGATTTGTTTCGACGCCAGGGCAAGCACCGAAAGAAATTCGAGCATTATTTTGACGAAGACCTCCGTCATTACCGGATTGGGCGGGATAGTTGTATAGATCTCCAGACGTTTAAGAAAGTTCCCTAAGCACTCGAACAGCTCGAGAAGAGCATCATAACTCGATGAAACCCCACTTGCAGCCTAGCATATTCATTCATTACAAGGGGATTAGGTGAAGAGCGTATTCAAGGGACGCACGGCAAGTAAAACATCGATCCCAGCAAACAAAGCCTTCGCTGGTGGAAAGGGGACCTAACAAAATCACATTAAAAGAGTTACTAGTTGTCATGTGTGGCTCTCAGTGCTCACCAGGCTGACCGCCTCGCCTAGCATGCCTGAGAATGCCTGAATGACATTCACTGCTGGGCGGAGGCAACTGATCAGTCTCCGATTGCCCTCGCGATATTCCTTGAATGCTTTCTCTCGTTCGTGGAGTAGTTGTAGGATAGCTTCAGGAGAAGTTGACCGTTCGATCGCGGCAGCAAAGGGATTCTCGGAGAGGTCTATTCCAGTAACTTTGGTGTAGTCGGCCAAGGCATCGATGATGGATAGGATGATGGAAGGAGGTGCTGCTTGTCCAGCCCACGACATGAAGAAAGTTGACTACTCACGCGCCCACGTTCAAGTTGTTGTGTCCGGAGAGGGGTGGAGTGAGGGAACAACGCAGAAGGCGCAATGCTGTCAAACGTCGATGCTGTGACGTTGCCGTACTACACGTGATGGTCGTTTGAGTAAATTCAGTTAGTCTAGGCTCTTCATGTCTGCCCTGGAGATGCTTTCTCCGCCATTGTATCCCCTGTACGGCACCAGCCAACTACTCATACAACGTCAATTGTCCTCGCATTCTCTCTCACCTTGTCTCGCACCCTTTTGCGTCGCGCGACCAGGAAGTACGTCACCGATATCAGTTCCTAGCGGTACGATGTCTTGTGAGTATGAGTGGGAAGAGATTGAGATTACGCTGATGGTGGGCGTCGATGTTTACTAAACACGTTTTGCAGAAGCAGTTGAGTCTCCTGTCCTATTACCTACTTGGTCGCTCAGGCAGGCAGCGCACGCATGCCTCCATGGGCTATCACTTCCCAACACGATAAACTACATCAGTCTTCCCGTAGCGTGTGTCATGCTACGCCTCACAACTGTCAAGGCACCCTTCGGTTCCACCCAGAGCCGTTTACTTTCCCGTTGCGACCGGGCTCCAAGCTTGGGGCTTGTAACACATGAAATACTGCGGTGGATGGGTGCTGTACGTCATTGATGAGCGACTCGGATCATTATGATACTGGTACACACACCTCGTTTGGTTCACCTGGCAAAATTTCGAACTAGACAAGGATCCGAACAGCTTCCGGGCAGATGGCCACTGGCTCGCCTTATTGGGTCTGAAGTTTTCGTTATATACTCTAGTCTTGGTCATACGTCTCCTTCGACTCTCCATCGACCCTATGGCTTCCTTCCTAGGCGCACTTGGGGCCGGGATTCTCTTGACCCTCGCCCTCCTCATCGCCTACTCCTACATCCAAGACAAGAGACGCAATCCCGCCCGTCTGCCATATCCACCAGGTCCAAAGGGATCTCCCATAATCGGCAATCTGTTTGACATCCCAAATGCCTTTATCTACAAGCGTCTCCGAGAAATGAGTCGCGATTTGGGTACGTTTTCATGTGCTGGTCTCTTCTCTTCCCCGCTGATGAGCCACTGGCGGTAGATTCCGACATTATTCATCTCCAGGTCTTTGGTTTTCATCTCATTGTGTGCAACAGCAAAGGCGTTGCAGATGACCTTCTCGACAAACGATCATCCATTTATTCAGATAGGTAAGGTTACGTCAAGCCTTCCATCAAACTCTTAACTTACCTCACCGGCGCCCCATTAATCAGGCCGCGATTGCCAATGATGGTCGAACTGCACGTAGATAATTTTCTATTATCACTGCCCTCCCTTATATGGCTTTGATAGCATGGGCTTTGGTTGGTCGCTTGGGTTCACGCCTTACAACGAATGGTGGAAACATTCGCGCAAGTTGTTCCACAAGCACTTCCAACCCTCCGTTGTTCCTCAATTCCGCCCGAAAAAGATCAAGGCAGCGCATGGGTTCTTGCGGAAGCTGTTAGACTCGCCAGAGCGTTTTCACGAACACATGCAACTGTGGGTCTGCGTCTCAGGTCCTGCTTTGACGAAGCAGCTAATGGTACTTGACACATAGGATGGCTGGCAGCACGATTCTCGACATCGCCTATGGGCTTGACATCCGTACCCCAGATGACCCCTACCTCAAGCGCGCGGAAGAATGTCTGCAAATCATTGACAAGGCTGGAAATCCCGGATACTTCCTTGTGGACATCGTGCCCGCATGTACATATTTAATCCCTCCTGTTCACCTTCCTGGGCTCTTAAACGGTGACCTCTTCTATCTCTTAGTGAAATATGTACCCGAGTGGATGCCAGGTGCGTCATTCAAGCGCAAGGCACGCGAGTGGCGCGCGATCGCAGAGCGGTTCTACACACTCCCGTTCGAGTTTGTCAAGCAGTCAATGCAGGAGGGTACCGCTAGATCATCCTTCACCTCCCTCGCGCTACGAGATATCACCGAAAAGGACGATCGCACATACCAAGAAGAGCTCATCAAGAGTCTTGGTGGTACGATGTATACAGGTGCGCTCTCTTTTTCGTTTCCCTAGTGCGATCGGATTCACGTTCATGGGCTATAGCCGGTGCCGATACGGTACGGTCCCAATATATTCGGACGCGAACAATGTTAACCCGATCTTCCAGACCGTGTCAGTCTTGTTGACGTTCTTCCTTGCTATGTTGACGAACCCCGATGCACAAACGAAGGCGCAGGAAGAGATCGATAGAGTTATTGGCAGTGATCGTTTGCCTACGTTCGATGACGAGCCGAAACTTCCCTATGTGTCCGCGTTATCAAAAGAAGTTTTTCGATGGCAGCAGGCCGCTCCATTTGGTATGCGCGCATATATCCTTCCGCCTTATCATAACGTCCATGCAATCGACTATCTTCCCAGCGATCCCACACCGTTTAATGGAAGACGACGTCTACAACGGCTACTTCCTCCCGAAGAATTCCATCGTTCTCGGAAACGCATGGTGCGCGCTCCCGTTCTCTACCCGCACCCCACCCAATACATGCACCGCAGATGCACGGCTGTTGACGGGCGCCTTTCCATTATCCTTCTAGGGCGATCCTACACGACGACAGGCTCTTCCCCGATCCTTTCACATTCAAGCCGGAGCGCTTTATCGGACCAGACGTAGACCCGCGCATTCCTGCAGCGGTGGATTACGCTTTCGGTTTTGGACGACGCGTCTGTCCAGGACGCTGGATGGCCCACGCCTTCGTTTTCATCGTAGCGGCGAGCGTGCTCTCTACCCTTCGCATAGAAAAGGCCGTGCGCGATGGCCGCGTCATCGAACCCACAGGTGCATTCTCGCCCGGCATCCTTTCGTGCGTAGTTTTTATCCTGTCACGTGGACGTTCGCTTAAAGGAAACCTAATCATCATATAGGACTCCGGAGAAATTCGAGTGTTCTATCAAGCCAAGATCAAAGGATGCTGAAGCACTCATTCGTGCGACCGCGAGTGCGTAAACCGGGTTTGCCAAGAGGTATTGAGTAAGTTCGGGGTTTTGGTTCAAACAATGGTGTCACGGTAAGCCTAAAGGGGAGTCCGACAGAGAAAGAAAGGGTACACAGTGATAGTAGGTGAAGCCTTTCGAAAATGTAACACTAGATGATAGTGAGGTTTGAATACATCAGAAGAAGTTTTTCTATTTCTTTGAGAAGAAGAATGTTCGGTTCGCGAAAGACTGTAATTCGTAATCGGATTATCAAACTTGCATGGCCTAATGCCAAGAGATGCAGGAACCCTGGAAAGCACTTATTCTTCACGGCGGAGGCCCATGACTACATGTATCGAGACGGCTACGAGCCGAGATTAAGAGATAGTGCAATTTATTAATAAATGCCACATGTGCTTCAGATGATTGTGATGACGATGATGCGAATTAGACTGTGTAATTCCCCGCCGGCTGGCCCCGGATCCGAAGCGACAAGTTAGGTAAGTACCAGAAGGGTATGTATTATCGCGACTTCCCGGAACAAAGAACTCGAGCGAGGTGTTGATGGAACCAGACTAGAAGTCCCATGAGGGCGTTAAGACGGAGGCCGTTATTAATAACAGACTAACTTGTGCATGTGCAAAAGCATATGAAAATGGACGGCGTCAACCTTCCACCAAAGTGGTATATATATACGCCATCACCGCGACAAAGAGACAGTCTCATACTATAAGGTTGTCCTCGGGACAAAGAAACCTCGAGCAATGGTCAACAGAACCATTAGACAGACAGGGCTTTATCAGAGTATCAAATAAACAGACAAAATAGAGCCTCTAGACCCCAACGAGCCGTCAAAGAACAAAAGAACAAAGCAACGATAGCGCCCGGAAAACCGATTCAGCGCAATTTCTAATCTCATATGAGGTCTCTCCTAGCCCCACTGACAATAACTGAGGATAGCCGTTCCACGATGATTAGGAGATCCATGATTCCCAGCGCTGTAACTTTCATGATCGGTAGAGGAGTTCATCGAAGTTATTCGAGTCGAGTCCACCGCCAATGTTGCCACTATCGCGCACGAGCGCATGACTAGCGTCCCGGAGTTCGTTTGCACGTCGATCGAGAGAGGCATGTTCGTTGGCGAGTTTTGTGTGCAAAGACTTGTACAAATTCACCTTGGAACTGACACCCATAAAGAGCAAACAGAATAGCAATTACTACTGATATGCAAATTGTTGAGAACAGTGGGATTGGGCGCGTACCTCATATGTTCCTTAATCTGTGGAAAAACGGAAACGAGAAAGAAAAGATATGCGAACACCACGGAGAGAGGCACAGGTACAAGGGAAAGACAGGGACTTACCATATCCATGATCTCGTTAAACTTGGTCATTATGTCATTGGCACCAGCAAGCCATTCATCCATTGTCGACCTAGACCAGCGTTCAGTCCCTTTTTCATATAGCTCAGCATAACGATCCAGATCGGCCTCAGAGAACTCTAGACCAGGAAAGCCTTCTATGGTTGCCATTGGGTGGGGAACGTTGTGTGGGAGCAGGGCGGCGCGTGGTGTTTCCCCAGGGGACACAACTTCTGTAGGGATCACGGTGGCGCAAGGAAGCAAACCATGAGATGAACGTGGTAGAGGGCTATGACTCGGACGAACGCAGGGCCGCTTTGAAAGTTCAGACTCGCGAGATCGACCGCCTACCAGAACAACATCCTCGTTATCTTCAGGAGAAGCTGGTCGAATGCGCTTGGTCAGATTCGCGAAACTAGCCTCAAAATCGGCGTTGGCTGTCGCCGCTGCGCGCGCATTCACATTCACATTCACACCGCCTCGTGACAGAACCTGTTGCCCTGGCAGTACCTCGTTCCCAACAGCAGCAGCAGCAGCAGCATTGACACTGGGAGGGCGCCGGAAAGCAACGCCAACGCCATTTCGATTTTGAATGCGATTTGTCTGTGGGACTGCCAGCTGATCTCCTCGTCTTGCTCCGTCGTTATTATCGTTTTCGTTTTGCTCGGACATGGACACGGAGGAAGAGTAGTATCCACTATCGTCGTCCATATTATTATTGCCAACGCCAGGCCCGTCAAACGAGAACTGGTCATGAGTGCCTCCGAAAAAAGACTGATGACGGGACGAGGACGAGGTGGTAGTAGTAGTATGATGGCTTTGTCCGGAGGATCGCTTGTGTGCAGCAATAACAGTGTCGTCGGCAGCGCTTTTGGCCGTAGCAAACGGAAGCGAAGGGGTCTTAAATTCTGGTGCTGGGAATCCCATAGCCGTAGCAGAACCCTGAATTATCATCCCGGCAGGAGGCGGATTCGGAGTGAACGGGCGAGGCGCATATATGCCGCGGCTATTGACACCCGAACTTTTTGAACGTCCCAACAAGCCAGTGCCACCACCGCTTTGTGCCTGATTTTTAGTTTGAATCTGATTATGAGTCGTGCTAGAGTCAGATCCAGGATCTGTCGTTGTGCTTGTGCCAGTGTTGAAGCTTGTCGAGCGCGAAGCAGCCTGAGGTTTCTTGAAACTGGAGATGTTGAGAGGGCGATTGGTGCATCCCTGTAGACGAGTAAAATTGAAGAGCACGACCGGCTCGGCATCAGTTATGGTAGATAGAGGCAAGTCATGAAGGAAATGAAGGTCCACTCAACCTCAAAATCCAGATGGTCCAAGTTCGTTTTCTCCGCATTAATATTGGTGTTTGTGTTACTCGACGGATTATTGTTGGTTGAAGAAGCTGCATGACGAAAGACATCTTTGGTGACGTCGCGCGTCTCTTCGCTCAAATTCAGCGCCCTTGAGGCTGGACGTGAAGGAACGAAAGGTTGTCTGGCGCTCATATGCAGTGGTAGTATCGGTAGTACCGTAACTAGTTTTGGCGGCCCGCCTCACTTCCGATAATCGTTGACCCGCATATACTGCACTCCGGATCTCGAGATCTATAATAAGCTAAATTTTTATGATTATTCTACAACAGCAGGAGAAGACTCAGACAAAGTATCGGCAGCCTGCTGCTCCTGCCACAATGAATAGTAGAGTCCGCGCGCCTGGATGAGTTCCTCATGGGTGCCCTGCTCGAAGACCCCACCGTCCTTGAGCACAATAATTAGATCTGCTTCGACGACGGTTCGTAAACGGTGAGCGATGAAGATGCTCGTCCGTGCGCGGTCGAGCAGAGTCGCGTTGATATTCTTCATGAGTTCCGATTCAGTCTGCGCATCCAAAGCAGAAGTCTACATATCAAGATACCATTTGAGTCATCATCTCAAGCCAAGTATGAGATATATGCTACGTACCGCCTCATCAAAAAACAAAATCGGTGGGTCTTTCAGCAAGACGCGCGCCACCGCGAGCCGCTGCTTTTCTCCCCCAGATACCATCAAGCCGCGCTCGCCGACAGTGGTCGCGTACCCATGGGGAAGTTTCACGATAGTTTCGTGCACACGAGCTTTCTTCGTCGCAGCGATAACATCTTCATCGCTCGCGTCCAGCCGTCCATACCGCACATTATGCATAATGTCCGCATGGAACAGCGGGGTATCTTGAGGTACGACACCCACTGCAGAGCGCAGCGATGCGAGCTGTACCCGCGATATGTCCTGGCCGTCGACGAGGATACGTCCGGCGGTCGGCTCGTAGAAACGGTATAAAAGTCGGAAGACCGTCGATTTGCCACAGCCTGACGGACCCACGATAGCTACCTTCTTTCCGGCGGAAATTGTGAACGTGAGGTCACGGAAGATTGGACGGGATGGGTGGTACGCAAACGCGACATTCTCGAACGTGATATTTGCTCCCGAAAGCGCGAGTGGCTTCGCATCTGGAACATCCTGCAAGTCTCGGTTCAGCTGATAAGCCGATTTGTTTTCAATGGGAGCTAAGAGACCTTGACTGGGGGATTCTCCGCTTGGAGGTTGAAGAGAACCTCCATATCTAACAGGCTCTGCCTGACTTCGCGATAAA
>QFEZ01002549.1:19840-41732 GCA_003316425.1 Russula lepida
TAGGGATACAACCCTTTGCTGACCATTAATCACCCCTTGTGCCGCGAGGAACATGATTCCGGTGAGCGCCGTTGAAAATATGACGTTTTGACCAGAGTTGAGAAGGGCGAGAGATGTGGCAATTTTGATAGACGACTTTTCGTATGCGCGTAGGTGCGAGTCATACTGTTTAATCTCGTAGCGCTCATTGTTGAAATTCTTTGTATGCAATCACCGTCAGTCTCTGATACATCGCCCCCGCAGCTGTTGCGTGCGGACCTTTACCGCTTCGTAATTTAGCAGAGAGTCGACTGCCACGGTTGCTGCTTTGTTGTCCGCTGCATTCGCTTTGCGACGGAACTGCGTTCTGGCAAGGCCATACGGCAACCATGAGCGTCCAGGAACAGGGAAGTCCACTGTACGTATACCACACTGACTCACCGCCACGCAGTGGTACGGACCGTAAACCACGTATATGCGGCCATGGTCGCAAGCGTGATTGCCGCATAGTCCCAACCAAACTTGTAAGTCTATATAGACACCGTCAACGTCCGCCTGTCAAGAGAGTGGTAATACGTACCAAGATACCACACACGAGAGATATCTCAAGGGCAGTGGGGACGACTCGGAACAGTATTGACTGCAGGATGAATGTCACGCCTCTAGTCATTGCGGTCGCGATATCAAAACTAAGCCCCTGCAAAGGACAGGGCAAAAGAAGGAAAAACACGCACTTCGTTCCGCGATCTATGGCGCGCGTGAGTCCGCCAGTTTGTCGTGATAGATGGAATTTGAGGTCGAGGTTGAGCAGATGTTCGAATGTCTGGCGCGCGACGGTGCGCACCGCGCGCTGACCAACGTTAGCGAACACCGCGTTTAACAGCTCGCCGAACAGCGTTGCGCCTATGCGAGCACCGCCATCTGCCCGTCCCCATTTACGCTCAGTAAACCAAGTCCAGTCGCAACATGGAGGGGATAAGGCCACCACATACATGCCAAAACAACGGAGCCGCAGACGACCCACACGGTTGATTGTGCGTCAATGGGGATATTAAGGGTGTCAATAATCTCTTTGAAAAAGAGGGGGACTTGGACGTTCAGTAGCTGCAAGCAAACAAACGTATGTTCAATGATGATGACTTAGTGAAAATCCGCGGAGCACGAACCTTGCCACCGATGAGCAAGCCAACGCCCAAGACGACACGCCCTCGCGTTGCCCAATCATCCTTCGGCCATATATGCACCGCAAGCCTACGCACAATAGACCAATCACGTCGACGCTGTTCCGCATTCGATATAGTCGTTTTTGAAGTCGATGTCGGTTGCGGGCTCCCACTCGTGGCAGTCGCGACAGTCGCGGTGGTGGACAACTGCGGGGCGCTCTTCACTTCCTGGGAGGCAAGGTGACGGAATGAACGCCAAGGATGTGACACCACCGATCGCGGTGGGAGGAAAGGCTCTGACCGAGATGTGAGCCATTCCGCTCTCAGCCGTCGACGGTAGAGCGGGTCAGAGCGGTCCGCTGCTGCTTGATGCCAGAATGCGCGTGCTGGTGTGGGTGGATGTGGAGGCACGAGGATGCGCATGCATGGTACCCGCACATTGCCTAGAGATGCAGTGCTCCGGAGAGCGAGCATCGTTCTGGCTGTTCCGTTGAAGCTTGACCGTCTTGCGCAATGACGGCCTCGACGCGAGCATTGCGCGATGTGCATGCACGTGATCATCTGACAGCAGTTCCGACTTTGCTATCACACATCACATTCCATTAATTTGGTCTGAGGACTACACTAGTACTTTCGAGTTGCAGCTCGAATCTCACAATCGGGCTTCTGGACTCTCAACATGACTGCTCGTAATCGGCTCTGCCCAATGTTGACGCTGGCAATGGCCCAGAATGTCCGAATTGCAGAAAAAAGGGCCGAAAGGCTATCGTGTGACGTGTCCTCTTCGATGATGTTCGAAGAGAAAGCCAATCTGGGCTCATCCCAGAACTCGGGCTTCAAGTTTCTTTCAATGACACAGTACATGTCTAGTGATACCATATGAAAGAGGAGGACGAAGATTCACCCGCCGAACTGTAAAGTAAAAAGTTGCCAGATTTCATGTCGCAACGGTCACGAAACTGGACGACACGAAAGCTTCTCTATTTGCGTTAATCGTAGTGTGTACCTTCTCGGTACCCGTCAGAAAGACCGTGACAGCCACGAACTTTGGTCTCCACGAAGGACAGGACATGTACAGTACTAGTACTGTAGGTTATCCTGCAGGGTCATACGTCCCCTGTTATGCCATCAACGACCACTCGACAAATCATAGACAGCTCAAGACAAAAAAAAAACCCCCACACACACCAATCGAAATTTTTAAAAAAAACCCCCCATCTCTACAACGTCAAGCCACCAGACGCCTCCCTCCTAGACCTAGATCCAACAACCACGAACCCACGCGAAGCCTTCCGTTCCTTCCTCTGTTGTCCAGCAGTCCGTACCGCACTAGCAGGCACGTTCCGTACCTCCACGAGTTCCTTAACGGCGAGTATCATGCCAGCCGCTTCGGGAGAAAATGGATGATACACCGTTTGCATGCGTCTTCGCAGGCCGAGTGCGGCGAGCGTGCCTTGCACGCGTTTTCCGAGGGAAATGGCGGAGCGTCGTAGGGTTATGCGGAAGTGTGTATTTGGGTTTGGGTTTGGGTCATCTGAGGTGGTGGTGGTGGTGGTACTTGAAGAGGAAGAGGAAGATGGTGAAGTGGTGGTGAGTGGAGGTGCCGGGGCGGGTGAAGATGAGGAGGCGAGGAGGGCAGCTACGGTACGGGAAGCTGCGGTTCCATTGTGGACTGAACACCGTTGCAATGTGCGGAGAGAGTTGAGCAACCCATTGGCAGTAAGAGTGGGTCGGGCGACGCTGAGCATGGTCGTCGCGGAATATTAAAATGTCGTGGTGTGGTGTGTTCAGGCGCGTCACGAACCCGAGCCATCTCATTGGTTTTCTCCCACCAAAATTGACACGCACAAAAAAACCTGTTTTACTGGTACTGTAGACACGCGCACAGACTGAGATCGTAAACTACGTATGCTAGTCCATGTTACAACTGAGAGCGAACACTGCACTGTGCGAGATCAATGACACCCCTCCTTTCTCCAAGGACACAGGCCGCGCGACACACCCTAGCAAAGCAGCGGCATCATGCCATAATAAAATAAATATCGTGCTCACAGACCCTCATGGAATCGACTGTCACCAGCTGTACCAACTACAATATGCCCATCCTCAATCGGGCCCGCACCATCAGCTTCCGGCGCCTCGGCGTCCGCGGCTCCATCTTCGACCGAATGTGGGGCGCGTCCCTCAGGTGCCTTCTCCTGCTGGCGTTGACTCGTGCGTCTCGATACAGCTCCACTGCCTTCAGGCGATGGTGTTCCCCGAGACTTTTTATCATTCTTAACGGAGCATCAACCTGTGACATGATCATACGGTGAGTAAGAGGTGCGTACGGTGTATCCGAGGTCTGATCCGTGCGGGTGACCACGGTACGAGGGCGGTTCGGTGCCCGCGTCGACTTCATGCAAGTCGTGGTACGCGGCGGGAAGAAGCCCACCTTCCTCCTCCTCCTCTTCGTGCCCCTCTTCTTCGACGCTGCTTCCCTCATCTCCTTCTTCGCCCTCTTCTTCTGAGAGGTACCCTACCGCACGAACAGCTGCCGCAACCGGCCCCGAGCGCTCAAGAGAGTCACTCGCGACAAGATATCGCGCGCAGAGCATGCGTATGTCATTCCACCACTCCATCATATCATCATGCGAGCGTGAACGGAAGCTCCATGCAAGCTGGGTACGGCGGCCGATGCGAAGCGATCCTGTTTTAATCGATCCCTCGCCATCCTTACGGCCTTCTATATGGAACTTGTGCGATTTGGCACTGGAGCTGGAAGCGGGACCAAGCGTACAGAGGGGCAAGAAAAGCGAGAAGAGTGGCGAGGTCGCCTGTGCCGGGTCAGACGAACTGTACTCGTGCAGAAAGCCAGACGGCGTGAGGGTACAGTAGGACTCGCGATACGTGCGCGTGAATCGTTTCTTACGCTCGAGATAGCCCGTATGCACTGCGATGACAGATGGGTCCTCCTTGCTTGGGTAGTTGATAGCCTCAGGATTTCGAAGAGGTGTATCGGGGTCGAGAAGGTGGTCAGACCGAGCAGAAAAGGATATCCACTCATGGTCAGGGGGAATAGAGGCCATATGAACACCAAGGGAACGCCAAGTATCCTGAACAGAAGCAGACATGCGAGACTGCCACTCGTCAAAAGTTTGCCAGGCAGACTGGATGGCGCGGACGATTCCTTCCTCAAAATGAGCCGAATTTTGTTGCATGATAATGATAGACTTTTGAAGTGCATTCTCTTCATTGACTTGTTTGTGGAGCTGACGAACGACGGCCATATTGGCAACGTATCTGTAGAAATTGAGCGTGAGACCCCGGAAAGGAAAGGTGGCAACGGGCGCACGGGTCAGTCTTGGCAGTAACTTGCAACGGCGTGTTCTTGAAAGTATTAATATCGGTGGCGAGCTGGGCGACAAGGCGCGCAGACAGTTCGCGTTCCTTTGCAACGCTGGTTGCAAGCCTTCCAGTATCATTTTGGACGTTCTGCGAGCGAAATGACGTCAAATTAGACATGATCCCGCGTGTGCGCAGCAACGGCGGACTTTGATGTGAGCCTTTATCTCTACGCGCAGCTTTTGAAGGTGCTGTACTATAGAACCGTCGATTGTACGACCGAGGTTCGCGTGCTGATCTGCGATGATACGAGTTTTGTCGCGGACGCCATAATAGACATCCTAACGGTGACGCAATCGCATAAGCGCTTTGTGTGGTGGATCCAAGCAGAGAAAGATTCACGTACCTGAAGACCGCCTTCGCCGAGGAACTGATTAGCAGAGCGGAAAGGTACTTGAATGACGGCGGCGAGTTTGGTCATCTCCTTCGCGGTGTTGTTCTCGATGTCGGCAATACCCTAGAACAACCAAGTTCATGGATGAGAAACTGGCATCAAATCAACAGAAAAATACCTCAAAATAAGCCGTGAGCTGTTTTACGATGGCCTTCCACGCGACAAAGCGGTCGATAAGGACATCGGAGGGACGAAGGTCATGTGGGGCGATATTCTTCTTGATGAGAGACTGTGAACGCGATATGGTCGAGCCCTGCTTGCTAGCACGGGAGATTGAGGTTGCTCTAGATACTGAAGCTGCGTCGTTCATTGTTGTCAGTGGTCAAAGTCAAGGACAGGGGGTGGGGTAGTATCCGTTCGCGTCTCCACTGGCACATTCGGGTTGGTTTGACGTCACGTCACCCGATCTGCTTATGTCACCAATGTGTATATCCCGTGATTGCCCAAATTTCTATTTTCAACCCCTGCTTTCTCATCTTTGCCTCGCCTTATACAATTTCTCCTCATTTTTCTACTTCACCCGGCCTGAGTTGCAATCATGAATGCGCCAATGCAAAGCCTCGCCATTTCCCTCGGCGTAATGCAACGTAACTCGATTTTTCCTCCATTTGCCCAGTTCTCATTCTGACACCGCACCGCATACGTGTCACCCGGACTTGCCAGTCGCCCGAAAAATTCCATTTGATAACCCCCAGGTCCTCGACTATGTTCGGATAGCCTATGTTGCAAGCCAAGCCTTCGCACTTCTCGTGTATTACTATGCGTCTTCCAAAGTTCGTCCCAAATTTGTTCTGCGGCCTACCTACACCTCACGTGCATTTAGATAAAGGCTAAGAACGACCAAACGATGCTCAAGTACGGTGTGTATGTTTTTATTCGCCGCGAATGGATCGTCATTTATATCTTGTGCAGTCGAGCCAGCAAATCCTCTCGTACGTTAATGTTCCCTTGACCATTCCCTGATCCTCTGATGGATGTGTATGATTCCGGCTAGGCGCAAGAGCCCGGGAAGCTTGTTACGTCCACAGTACGGGATTACGACCTTGCTGAGACATCCAAACTCGTACGTGTTCATATTCGTTCTTCGTCCACCTGCGTTGACCGAGTTACCAGATCAAAGGGGTGTACACCTCTGTCGCGATGATGGCCTTCCTCCATTTATACATGAAATATACCCAGCCGCTCTTTGTGCAAGCTATAATGGCCTTCAAGTCCCTCTACGAGGCCAAGACGGTCAAAATTCACGTTCTTGGCCAGAAAGCTGAGGGTGACCTCAAACGACCTTTTAAGAGTGGCCCGGGACTGTTTGGCGGTGTGCACCTTCCTTTCGCTTTCCCGCGCACCCATTGATCGTATCGTTACAGCCTCCGCAGACCCTCAGACAGATAAGGCCGCCATCGAAGAGGCCGAAAAACGGATTGGCGCCAAGGAGGAGTGATAGAGTATCTTTGACCTATATATATGTTGCTGGCCTATATCCGTACCGCACATACCTGTACGCGGGGTGTGCATTCCTTACTGCCTTGAGCTATTCAAATACAGTACCTGAAGACCCTCGGGTATATCAGATCCGGGTGCGTGACCTTAGAGTAATAATGATGATCACTAGAAAAATGACTGTGCTTCTAAGCAAGAAAAAAGACATTCGGATACGGGGAATCGAACCCCGAGCTGCCGCGTGAGAGGCGGCAATGTTAGCCGTTACACCATATCCGACTTGTAAGGGAGGGCACAGCATAAGATATGAACAGTATCCATAGTGTTGAGGACTTGGCGAAAATCATGTGCCAACCTCTAAGTGGAGTTCCCGCCTGACTTGAATAAATACAGTATCTGACTTGATTTGAGTCTGTCCTTTCCCGCCCACCGCGATCATACAACATGAGCGACGAATACGCAAGTTCTGGCTTCCAAGGCTCTCTCGTCAACCCTTGTGCGCACACACCCGTCCTAGATCGCATGAAATACTTATTTGTATTCTGCAGCCGTCAAAGATGTCCTCCCTCCGCGCGAGGGAGACACATATCCGCCTTCAACGGACTATGCCACGAAGAATTATCCTCCACCTGGTGACAGTACGTACTGTATATCTTTTCACAACACCTGACCCCCCTCTCTCGTAATGATGGACCGACCTTCTGTCTCCCCAGCAACGTCATCCGGTGGTAGACGGACCGGCCCCGTAATTCAGCCAGACAGCGGGCAACCGCCAAGCGGGGGCAGTGGCCCTGATCTGCGCGGACAGCAGCAGGATGAGGCGCCACAAGGGCGTGACCCGTCCGCGGAGAGCCTGGACACGCGCAAGGAGGCAGCCGAGGCGCTCGCAGCTCGTTACCGCGCTTCACGCGAGCGGTTGCGCGGGGGGCAAGGTGGTGGTGGTGGTGGTGGTGGTTTTGATTTTGTCGGCGGCGCATGATCTGGTTTGTTGAGATATACTGTAGGAAACCCAGGATACGGTACCGGTGCAGGTTAAAATAATTTGCCCGGTTGTACACAGCTAGTAACATAGTACTATACACAGAGTTACATTACACGTACATACACCTTAGCTTTCTTCTTTCTTTGCGGGCCGATTCACCGCCGATAAATTGGTCCCGGCCACTCGCTCGTCTATCCGTGTAATTTCTCGTTCTCCTCCCCTTTCCTCGACTACACTCTCCACCCGCCATGGACGATGATGCCGATATCATATACAGCACACCCCTTCCTGCTGCCTCCACCATGCCCACACCAATCCCCATGTCCGCACCCGCGCCCTTGCCTGCGATCCCAACATATGCTCCCCTCTCCTCCGCTCCCCTACCACCGCTACCACAGATCCCGCAGCAGGAGCACGAGCTACCGCCCCCACCACCCCCGCCAGCGGAGAAGCCCGCAGATTACGTCTATTACGAGCGTCGCCCGGACGACCTCTCATCTGATGCACGCGCCCGCGCAACGGCTGCCAAGGTCAAATTGCAATCACACTACCGCTTTGCGCTCGAGACCGCAATCGACTTGAACATCCGGTGCGTGCCCCAGTTTTTCCGGAGGGAATGTAAAAACAGCCTGTTCTGACGTGTCGGCGCTGTTTTCATCGCCGGGTGATTGTGATACTGTGCCTGTGCCGTATACTGTGTGGTGTGTGTGTGTGTGTGTGTTGTAGAGGTGCTGAACTGGAGAGATCCCTCGCTGGCGTACCGGAGGACCGTCGGATGCGAGAAATCAGGAGGCATACGCGCACCCAGTCGCAGTTTTTGAGGCTTCGCCGGACAAAGATCGGATTACGGGATTTCAGGACGGTCAAGGTCATCGGTAAAGGCGCATTTGGAGAGGTGAGCATTCGTCATTCGACCCATCCTGCTTGGATTTTTTTTGGTCCTACCTCGTGTTTCCATCGCTGGGGGGTGTTGTACCTGTCTTGCTTTTATCTGTTCAGATCCTCGAGATTTATTCTTCTGCGAGTCCCGGAAACCGCTTTTGTCAGGGAACATCCTCCGACGCCCGCCACTGTTTTCCCTTTTTGGTTGCGTCGGCGTCTATCTACCTCCCTCACACGCTTGTCAATGTTGTTTGTCCTGACGTTCGATATCTATATACTAGGTCCGCCTCGTGCAAAAGATTGACACAGGGCGCGTGTATGCAATGAAGACGTTACAAAAAGTTGAGATGCTCAAGCGCGACCAGGCAAGTTCCACCCTCGGTTAATTAAACCTTCGGGGCCCGGTCACTAAGGATGCATTGTACGCAGCTCGCACATGTTCGTGCCGAGCGCGACGTTCTGGCCGAATCGACGTCGCCGTGGGTCGTGCAACTGTACTATTCGTTTCAAGATCCGCTCTACCTATACTTGATCATGGAGTTCCTGCCGGGCGGGGACCTAATGACGATGTTGATGAAATATGATGTTTTCTCGGAAGATGTAACCCGATTTTACATGGCCGAGTGCACGCTCGCCATCGAGGCCGTACATAATCTCGGCTTTATCCATCGGTACGCGATCACCGCTCTTACATTGGACCCCACGTTGATCGGATCTGTGTGCGTGGGTGCGTGGGTGCAGAGACATCAAGCCGGATAATATATTAATAGACAAGAATGGGCACCTAAAGCTTTCCGATTTTGGACTCTCGACCGGTATGCACGCGCGCACGGATGGGGCGTACTATGCCAGGTTGATCGAGCAACAACACACGCCGCGACATACCGCTCGGAACAGCGTGGAGGTGACGCCGATCCATCTCACGATGACTCGGGCGGAGACAATCGCGACATGGAAGAAAAACCGGCGGAGACTGGTGTGTGACACGTCATGTGCCGAGTAATGGGTAATAACGCCGGAAGGCTGTGTAGGCATATTCGACAGTGGGCACGCCGGACTACATCGCGCCCGAGGTGTTCATGATGCGGGGTTACGGCAAAGAGTGCGACTGGTGGTCACTCGGGGCGATCATGTTCGAGTGTCTGATTGGTTATCCGCCATTCTGTGCCGAGAATGCGAGCGACACGTACAAAAAGATCATCGATTGGCCACATTACCTACATTTTCCCGAAGAGGTGCACCTGAGCACGGAGGCGCACGATCTCATGCGACGGTGTGTCTCTTTTCACGCTCTCGAAGCGAAAGAGATGGCTCATTGGGCGTCGGTTGAATAGTTTAATGACGTGGAGTGAGCACCGCGCGAGCGTGGAAGAATTACGGGTGCATCCGCTGTTCGATGGTGTGGAATGGGCATCGTTGCGAATGATGCCCGCGCCGCGACCGCCGACACTCAAGTCGATCACGGACACATCGTACTTTCCGACAGAGGAGTATGCTGACGTACCTGCAGTACCAGCAGGTGTGGAGAAACTGGACGCAGACAAGGACCTTGCGTTCCTCGGGTAAGGCGTTGTGGCAAAACGAGTATGATTTGTAGCTGATTGTTGGGAGTGGCCAGGTTCACGTTCAAGCGATTCACGGGAGTTCAATCTGCGTTATGAGGAGGATGGGGAGGATGATATGTTATGTAGTACAGTGTATTATAAGAGAGAGACCGCCACAGGCAAACAAGGGCAAACCTTTGATGGATGATCAAGCCAAGCGCGGTCCGACTCAGTCACACCCCTCCTCCTCAGTCTTTTCTCTTTCCATCCTGTCCGGCCGTCCCTACTCTCATCTCCCACATTCCTCCAACATCATCGACCCTTCACTAGCCTTATTTTTCCTGTTTTTCCTATTTTTCAATTCAGGACTACCCACGCATGCGAGAATCCAACTTTGCCTTCCCAGCCCAGAACAGGGCCGCGGTATGCATCTCATCCCAACTATATGACCGACGTGGTGCGCCTCTTGCGCTTCTGTTTTTTTATGTAGTCCAGTCGCTAAATATCAACTTTGGGGAAACCAATCTAGCGCTCGACACAAATTCGCCACTACCGCTATT
This sequence comes from Russula lepida, assembly GCA_003316425.1. Lineage (NCBI taxonomy): Eukaryota > Fungi > Basidiomycota > Agaricomycetes > Russulales > Russulaceae > Russula > Russula lepida. The sequence goes on from QFEZ01002549.1 coordinate 30,166, forward strand.
CAACTCCCTTACCCATCTCACCTACCTCACCTCAACCTCACCACGAATACGAGAGATCATGGTCATGGACGGCGGCCTCGAGCGTTTAGTACGCATGCTGCATGATTTTTGTATTTCCCCTCCGCCTCCTGAGAATCCGGCCCTCCTCTACGGCCTCTTACCGCCCAACTACCATCCACCCAAACCCGTCCCTACCTTGATCCCAAAATCGTTCGACAAGCATGCCGCCTACCGATTCTCCCTCGCCTTCCAGTGCATCGTCAACATTGGTGTACGTGGCAGCGAACTCATCCGCAGCCGAGTAGTGCAGGCGGGCACCCTTGATGTCGTAGGGTGCATCCTCGAGTCGTGGCTTGCGAGCAAAGGGTTTGCCGTTGGTCCGAGCTCCAGCGCGACGGGTATGCCCAGGGAAACTCGCGAACAGCGTGCGGCGCGGAAGCAAGCCCAAGCCGAGATGCGTGCTCGCCAGCAGGCTTTGGAACTCGCGCGTGCTCTCGAACGACGGCAGGAGATCTCACACGACAGTTTGCAAACCATCCGTGGGAGAAGTCGCGCGAGCGAACTGACGATTCGTCCAACGACTGCCACCACAGTAGAGGTAAGTTAATTGCATCAGCGCTTGCTTGCTTGCTTTGCCGATGGCTAACGACTGACTCATCTTCTTTTTTTTTCTGTTTTGATTGTTTTTTTTTTTTTCTAAATTTTATTTCAAGGAGGACGACCGGATGGACACGTCTGCCGACTCGGCTGCTCTGTCAGACGACTCTAATGCCACTCAGGCTGACATATCGGGCATCGACTCACCCACTCCTACGTCCGATGCTTCTGCCACAGCTGGCAGCGACCCAGACACGTCAACCTCGGCTGATACATCAAGGAATCAGACGCCGGCCGGTTCGAATACCCCCACTGGCACCGTCGAGATTCCAGGGCGAGACCGCAGCGGAACGATTATCGCTCGACCAATCTGGGATGCCACTACCACTCTTCCACCACGTCGGACCCTTCGCACACGTGATCGGCAAGGCACAATCTCTGTGTCAACCTCTCGCGGTGCTTCACGTCCGGAGACGGAAACCGAGGACGACGGTGATGGTGACCTTGACATGGACCCTGCACAAGAAACCACCGATAATTCACCGGAGCGACCCCAGACTTCTCCCCTTACACGTCGCGCTGTTGCCATTGTCTCGGATATAAGGACAGATACCGGTCCAGGCCAATCTCTCGAGCTCAATTCGGATGCACACATCATTATCAACAGCGAAGCGGACGTACAGGGCGATGGCGTTGAAGATGGCATCGTCGCACTGGAGCCGAATGATGATTTCGCTATGGGTGCACCGCCTGGTGCCCCGGGCGCTATCGAGACAACCATGACCCTACGGCCTACGGATACTACTGTGCGTCGCGTCTTGGGGCCCACGGATGTAACGCCACGTGCGGGAAATGTGGGTCTTCCGCGAGGTAGAGACAGCGATGACCCCCAGGAAGCGACAGTCCGACCAAACGCCCCCATGCAACGCACACTCCCACTGCCCACCACTGCCGAGACAGTCCCTACTCCCCCTCGTCACCATCACCATCACCATCACCACCACGAATCAGGATGCCCACACCGTGACGAAGATGTACTTTCTGCTCTACAACTTCTTGCTTACCTCAGCAAATATCCCCATGTTCGCCAGGCGTTCTACCAGCCTCGCACTAGCTTCCACCCGGCGACGGCCACGTTGAAGCCGCAGACCCCGGAGCAACAGGCAATGCCAATTGCGGGGTCATCACGTGGGAAAGATACGACATCAAGCACGGGATTCTTAAAGGCATTCGCCAGCCGCAACGGGAAGGAGAAGGCCATCCCAGCGGTGTCCCCCTCATCGGCATCCGCTCCATCCGCATCACCACGCCAAACGAACGTGTTTTCGCTAGTGGAACGGTTCACGTTCCGGCCGAGCTCCCACGAATATGACCTGCCGAACCCTCCTCCTACATTGCCCACAGAAATCCAATACTGGGCGGGCGTCATCATGCGCAATGCGTGTCGTAAGGATGATAGCAGAGGAGGGATACGGCAGTGTGCCAACAGTTCGTGAACATGTTTCTCTAACAGGTGTCCAGCTTACTTTTTGTGTAGTGCTATGTGGGCGGTGGGAGCAATACCCACGGCAATTTGCCAAGTGCCGGCGTTGTCGAAAGGCAAAATACTGTGGGAAAGAGTGTCAGAGCTCGGCGTGGAGCGAAGGTCATAGATTTTGGTGCAGCGCCAAAGATGGGGATGAAGACGGTGAAAACGTCCCTGATAATTCTCGGGGCGGAGCCGTTGGCGGTAATGGTGGAGGTAGCGTGCGTCGACGAGAGCGCCTGATGGCGACGACGGAGATTACGGATGCCGCGATCCGCGCGACCGCGACTGCGATGGCGTTCCGACCTATTGAAGGCGCCCGTCCGCCCGAAGGGCCCGGATGGGGCCGCGCTTTCTACGAACCTTCACCGTTTGATATTACACCCGGTCCTGCGCGCCGTCCTGTCGTCCATGTTGGCCAGGAAGCGGCAGCGGCGATGGGCATCGCGCCTGGGATGGGCAGACGACGCGCAGAGACAATGCCTGGTGGGATGTTACCTGTGATTGATCCACTCGGACCTACGTCTGCTACCGCTCCAACTACCAACTCGCCACCGTCTACAGCCTCTCCACCAGGATCGCTTCCGCCTGCCCCTGCACCTTCACCGGTCCTCGTTCCCGATCATGTTCACATCCTCTTCCGTAGTCATCATGACGACGATGATGGGGACGGACCAGCGATGCCCGTGTCGGCGCCACCTGTTGGCGGCGGCGGCGGTGGCGGTACTCACGGTGCGCGCATTGAACTATCGATGATCGCGGGTCCGTCACGCGTTGTGAGGGATGACGATGATGCCGTGTTTGGATTTGCGACCGGAGAAGAGATCACAATGGACTTGGACTAGGTAGAGGCGAGAGGAGGGCATCGATGCCTGGTATCATCCTCCTCTCCCTTTTTTGACGTGATTTGCGTAAGCTCCGACTTGTCTTGGCCATCTATCACCTCCCCCCTTTATCTCCCCATCGACCCGGAGTTTACGGTATATGTGTATTTTTTTTTTGTACCTGCATGCCATCTCGTCTTGCCCATCCCCCTCACACACACACACACTCCTTCCCTTGGTCGGTCGGTCGTGCATCAATCTTTTTGTCCTTTTATTCCTCTATTTTCAAAGTTTCTCTTTCACTTGCCTGTTGCAGTCCCCCACTTCGCTCCTTGCGTTTTTCTCCTTACACTCACGTTTTCCTTTTTTTTTTCTTTTTACGTTCTCTGCATCGGTACTGCCCAATTTGTCTGTTTTCAGTGCACACAACGCTTTATAAATAAATGAGTGAACTTTTTTCTCCTGAAATGCAGACACCCCTAACCCTATGCACGGTACGGTAATATCCCTCTCCCATGAATACTTCGACGACGTTGTTGTACCAAAGTGCAATACTCCAAGATGATAAGCGCATACCCTCCACATCAACATCGGTCTGTGTAAAAGCTGGCCTTGGTGCTCTCGTGGTTCTGGTTCTGACATGATATCTATCTAATCAATCTACCCTATTTGCTTGCCTAGCCCAACGCGACCCATGTGAAATACACGAGCGCAGAGCCATTCACGCCCAAATTCGTCAAGGATCATCTCAGCCGCAATAGAAAATCCAATACGACGACGACGACGACGACGACGACTACTGGCACCTCCAAAAGCAAAAGATTACCGTCGTTTCGCGTAGAGGCGCTGTACGAAGAACGTGTACAAAGACGACAACTTGGACTCGCTAGACGTATACAGAGCCAGAAAGCGAAAGCGGAGGAGAAGGAAAAGAGGAGGAAGGAGAAGGAGAAGAAGAATGGAGTGAAGAGGGTGAAGATGGGTCGGAGGGAGGCTGCTGAGATGGGCGTTTGGCGGTTACGGAGGGAGGAAGCGAGGTGCGTCGTGCGTCGTGCGTGCCAGCGATGGCGATGATGCGCTTTTTTTCTTATTGGTTTTTTTTTGTTTTTTTTTGGCAGGTGGGATGCGTTTGTACCTTTGCATCGGTTATGGCTTGGGTATATGTCCGAGTTACTTGGATTGGCTTCTTTGGCGAGTGCGAGTGTGGATACGCAGGACGGGGAGCGAGAACGAGATATGAAGGCTAGGATGCCTTTGGCTGCTGGTATGCATGCTAAACTCGTCAAGGCTGATTTTCATGGCTCGATCATGACTGGTTCGTCGAGTTGTCTCTCCCCCCGTCATCATTATATTGATTTATTTTATTTATTGTGTTTATGTTTATGTTTATGTTTATGTTGATATACAGTGCGCAGGAGCAAGAATGCTGCGTTGGTTGGTGCGTCGGGTATCGTTGTGCAAGAGACGGAGAACACGTTCAAGGTGGTGACGCGAAAGGATAAATTAAAAGGTGCGTGCGCGTCTTTGTCTGTCTGTCTCCCCTCAAATTTTTTTTACAGTTCTGCCAAAGCAAGGGTCTGTCTTTGCCTTTGCCGTTCCTCTATATAGTACAGAACTACCATACCCGGCAGACGCAGAGGCCGGTTCTGGTTCTGGAACAAATTCAGGGACGAACAGCCGCGGTGGTGGAGCTGCTGATGGAGCTGATGGGGATGGGGATGCTGGAGCTGGAGGGGACGATATACGAGAAGCAAGAACCGTGTTGGATGGTCCACACATCGAATTCGAACTGTATGGTAACCAGTTCTGTTTCCGCGCCGCGGATCGGGCTGGACGAAAGTTCAAGCACAGGGAGACCATAGAGCTCTGAATAGAATAGGCAGGCCGGGGCGCGCACGCTGTCTCAGGGTCATGTCAATGTACCTCTTCTTCCATTCAAGTTACTCCAGGCGTGCGTCTGTAGAGAGTCTGTAGAGTATGATATATGGGGATAGGTTTATACCGTACCTGTACCCGTAAATGGTTGATCTAGGGCCGAAGAACGCAGTGCGGGCGGGTCCCAACGCCTCGAGGCCGCGAGCGCTTGCAAATTTGGTTTCCTTTGATTGATGGTACCATGACACAAAGACGACTCTGAACCGTATCGGTGAGCACTATCATATCATAGTGACATTCAAGCTCGGGACCTTTGGCAAGTATTTGTGGAGTTTTCCTCCTCCACGTACGTTGTTTTACTAGCTGCGCGAGGATCCATTGTTGCCAAACTTCGCGAAAGTGGGGATGATGCATTACATATGCAACGACGTGAGAGATCCATCCATATGAGAGCGACGTCAACGACTTTAAAGGGATTATAGTAGGTAAAAGCGACGTGTTGTTGTGTTGGAAGATCATCGATTGGTAAATGCAGTTTACGTTTGGCTTGCCCTCCCGAGTCGACATGTGCGTAATATTGATCCACAACTCAATGCTATCCCCGGCGGGGGCCAATTATAAGGGGCGGGGCCCAGCCAAACTCGCAAATTTCCTCCCCAGTCGTTGTTGCCCCTCTTTGTTATGTCCACAACAACCCGTGAGAGTCCTGATGAGGACACTCCCCTCCTCTCCTCGGAACCGTCACTTCAAAAGCCGACACCTGTCCCATGGGCTCAAGTCTGGATTTTGCTCGTTCTCCAGCTCGCAGAGCCACTTACGTCCCAGGTCATATATCCTTTCGCACCAGAGGTCCGTCCACTTTCTGCAGACTCGGTTTCGTTTCTTCTCATTCATCCTCCATCTGGCAGTTCGTTCGTAATGTTGGGATTACGCATGGTGATGAGTCCCGTGTGGGCTATTATGTTGGGATGTTGGTGCGTTTTTGAAAGTTACGGGTTGTTATGTGTCTACCATGTCTTCTTCTTGGCATCGTCTAGCAATCTATATTCTTCGTCACTCAGACCATTACGGTCTTGTATTGGAGCAGGGTCTCTGATATCATTGGCCGTAAGCCAGTCATCCTCGTTGGACTGTTCGGCCTATCACTATCGATGTTCGGATTTGGACTCTCGACCACTTATTGGAGCGCTGCTTTATGGCACGTATCCATTCCTTAGAATCAATCACCTCACCCACCTCTCATGACATACATGTTCCAGGCGAAGTTTCAATGGAGCCCTTAACGGCAACGTCAGCGTCATTAAAAGCATTATTGCGGAGATCACCGACCCTACGAACATGCCACAGGTCTACGCGTACGTTCCAATTGCATGGTCCTTTGGGGGAGCGATCGGGTACGTGTGTCTCCTTTTTGACTAGTCAGTGATGCCGACCACTATTTGTAGCCCGACAATTGGAGGGTCATTATCGCGTCCAGCTGATCGTTTTCCTGACACCTTTGGAAACTCCGAGTTCTTGAGGAAATACCCATATTTCCTTCCCTGTGCCGTCTCCGCGAGCTTTTCTGCATTCGCGTGGATCTTCACATTAGTATTTTTACGAGAGGTGGGTATGCAAACCCCAATTTCTGGTTAATTTGGACCCACAGCCTCGCTCTTCAGACAGTTGCTTCTCCCAAAACTCTTCGCACGCTTCTCACGAAGAAACCTCGGGCCTCGTCGTCCGTCGGCCCTGCTGAGATGGATGACGCCGAGAAGCCATATCCACTGCGCAGGCTGATGACGCGGAAGGTGCTGCTGTCTGTGAATAACTACGCGGCGCTTTCGCTCGTCGAGATATCTTATCGCGCGATCCAGCCTCTTTTCTTCAGCACACCCATCAGTAGCGGTGGTCTCGGACTCGACCCACCATCGATCGGCAAGATCCTTGCATGCTTGGGCATTCTCAATGGGATCTTTCAGGTCACCTGCTTTGCACGTGCTCACGCGCTATGCGGTACAAAGAGATTATTTGTCGGCGGACTCTGTTGTGCTGTTCCCATTTTTGCGCTCTTTCCCGTGATGAACGCCATCGCGCGTTCTTATGGCGTTGGCCTGGCAGTCTATTCTGTTGTGGCCCTTCAGATCGTATTATCTCTTGTTTGGAATTCGTGCTTCGGTGGGTCATACATATCTTCCTACCAACCGGTAAAATGGATTGCTTAGCTGATCCGGGTCTTTACAGGCTGTATCTACATGTACGTCGCTGCTGCATCACCCAATCGCGCATCTTTAGGTGCGACAAATGGGATTGCCCAGTTTCTCGTGTCCATTACGCGCGTGATTGGCCCAGCAGCCTCCACATCGCTCTTCTCTTTATCGATGGCAGAAAACTATCTGGGTGGTGGCTTGGTCTATATCGTACTCTTGGTGGCCTCACTGGCCACGATCGCCCTTGGAACTACCCTTCCTCGGCAAGTGTGGTAGTCATGAAAGTTGAAAAACTGAAACTGCTTTTAAAGACAGTCACAAATTTGACGACGACGCGATGAGTTGACGAACGATCTCATGAATGGCGGTTATGGAATAATATCGTGAGGCGGAGAGGTGCTAGAGTTTGGAATACCCGCATTGAATGGCTGGATTCCTCTGTGATCTACATGGATCAAGTGGAGGCGGCATCATTGGGTGCATCGCAATCGGGAAGGGAGCTAGAAGGGAGTTAGAAGGTCTAACTCCTTGGATTTGGATTTAAAAAAAAAGGGAAATTATGTTGCATGATTACATAAAACACCTATTTGCTGTTGTTGTAGGTAGGAGTACGTGGTCTAAATACTGATGCCAGCTCTCCCAGCTTTGTTCTTCAGTGAAGGTGGCTGCTTATATCCTGTATCATATGTAAAGTGCACCTTAGGCCCCATTCAGCAACTGTGGTTTCAAATCACAGCCCGCCAATTTTGAGCGCTAAAATTTGAAATTGTGTGATTTCAAGTTCCATCAAAGTTGAAATTTATGTCGCTGTTCGGCAGCTCCTTCAGTTTCGAAAAGTGTGACAGTCAACTTGCTTGCTTGGCCTCCTCTGTCATTCCTGCCTACCTCCCTATTATTTATACCTCTACACAACTAATACATGCCTCCTCGTGCAAAACTTGCTTTTAACAAGGAGAATAACTCTGCCAGTACAAATGCCTGGAAAGAAGTCCTGCAAGAAATCCAAAAGTACAAAGCCGAAAGCACCCCTGAAGCAGGCCAAATGGAGTGCCGCAGATGATGCCACACTTACCCAGGTCCTGACTGACCAGCAGGCAGCCAGGAATCAAGCAGACAATGCATGGAAAGGGTCCATATGGCAAGCAGCTGCCCAGGCACTGGCAGGCTCCGAGGCCATTAGTGGAGGTGCTCCAAAGACTCCAAGTAAGTGTCACACTCACTGAGAGATGTATGAAGAGCCTTGGATGATTTATGTGATCTATTTCTAGCCATAGAGGGTTGTACGGTATGGGTAGCACTATGATATGGTAGTATGGTACACCAACTCCAAGTCAGGTCCAACTGTGACCAGGTGTGACCAATGTGAGAATTGGTGCCACCGAAAATTTGGGCAAGTCTGTAGTTTCAAACTGTGCGACTTCAAGTCACAGCAATTTGAAGTCACAGTTGCCAAATGGGGCCTTAAGAACCTCATATTGGCATTTTGGAGGTGCAGCCAAGCACTGGGGTGGAAGAGAGGGCCGCGGTGACGACATCTTATGACGACACCACACTACTACAGATGCCCTGCGAGCATCAAAACAATTCAGTCTTTTGTTCGCGACTTCGTGTTCATCCTGAGCCTTTCCTGCCAACACCTCATGTGTTTCAAGATTTGATATCCGTATTGATATCATTAGGCAGCTGATGCTCCTTCGCTCGCATCTTGAGAAATAACACCACTGCGCCATGTCCCCACGATTGCCTTATCATCATACAAATGTGCTGCTCGGTCGACAACAGTGAGTTAATTGATAAAAAAAGAGTAAGAGGGAGGGGACCCACGGTCTGTGCCACTAAGTGGGTATGCGTCTTCAAATAGTTCCGGATCATACTCCCGGTCTTGGTAAATTCAGAGTGAGTAAATAACGAAAGAGAAAGGACGAGCAACAGACCGTGGCCACTCATCAGCGCTCTCCCAATGGCCATCCTTGTTTCCAAATCCGCATCTTCAGGCCACGGGAGCCGCACAGCAGCAATGCGACGCAAGGACTGCATATCCTCACCGACATCCATTTCTGCTTGTTCGCTGGAACTCCTCTCAATGGTACTTGTTGGATCTGGCCTCGCCCCTCGAACCGGATTTTGCCGTCCGTGAGCAACTGCTTCGGCATATATCTTCTCCCCTGGCGAACCCTTCGTTGGAACAGGCCTCCAGTAGAGCAGCTCCATTAGCTCCATGGTACGACTCATGGTGTTGAGAACGTCATCTGGGAGTGGCACTGTGGGAGGATTGGGTTGAATCATTCCAAAATAACGCCGGAATTTGATCTCGGCATTTAGGGCGATGAGGAAAACATTCAAGTGATTGGGAACACTGCGGCTCTCAGTAACATGGCGGAAGGGCGGAAAGCGAGGGCTGCTCGGTTCAGATGACTCGCGCAGGACCCGGTCTCGTGCGACAACGTACGCCTTGCAGATTTTCGTTGTGGGATCACAGACAGTAAGCACATTGCCGGGCGGAAGGAAATGTTCCGGGTGTAATGCGACCAACTCATACTCTGGATTGACGAAGCTCGGTATGGAGAACTGTTTTTATGGAAAGTATCGGCAACAACCGCAAAATGGAATTTAACGAGACGGACCCACATCGAGTGACCGGCCGATAACACGGCCCATTTTGTCTACTTCCATCTGCCGTCGAGAATTATCTGACTTGACCATTGTGATGAGATCATCCAGAGTTGACGAGGACGGCGTCACGGCAATGAAGGCATATAGGTCGAGCGACGTATGGAGAAATGATTCAACTTGTACAACAAATTTCAAAAATCTCATCTGTTTCGGAAAAACAAAAACCGTCGGACTCACGAAAAGCGAGATTGGACGGATGATCGAGGGTGAAGCCTGGGTAGGGAATGATACCCAATTCATCTTCAAGCACGCTTTCCTGGAAAAGAAGACTCAGCAGGTCTGACATCGTAGGAACTTCACTTACAACATCTTTCGGGTCTCCCGAGCGAACGGCGTTGACCCAATGAACCAGTTGATGTGTGTACTTGATGGTCTTGGTTACAATACAACCTTCAGCGAGGTCGACACCCGGGTCGCCTTCAACTCCGCGTCTGGAAGACACACCCGAGACTGTGGCACGCGCGGGCTGAATTTCAGGAAGATCACCCAATGCTGGAACCTTTGCAAAAGGCTTGACTGTAATATGGCCACGTTTTGTCAACAGAGTCGCCATTTGGCGCTCAGAAAGATGCCACTATTTGTGCATGTTTAGCTTTGATCAGAAGCGCTCGCGTAGCCTCTGCGCCTCCTATTGTAAGCCAACGAGGTGAGCAGCGTGAGCTAGCACGTAAGTACGTGCGTAGTTGGCCGTAAATCTCACGTTTTCCACGTTTTCCACACCTACACCTGAACACCACATTCAGACACCCTCTCAGCCATTGATGGATCTCATGATCAGTGCACCCCACCCTGAATTGCGTCCCTTTATACGGTATTATATCATATCAGCCTTACATACAGCATATCACATCGGGTCGGGGTGCCAGTCCAGGTTATATTGCACACACGGGAATGTTGATGTGATACAATTGAATCTGTACAGCGTGGGATCAACATGCCGGAAATATTGTATTGAATATGAATGTGTGGGATGATTCTTCAATGCCCTCGATAGCTGGAATCACAATGATATGCCACTGGCACCACCACCACCACCACCACCATCATCATCATCAGTTCGCCCCGTGCTTTGGCGAGGACAAAACAATGCATGGCGGTGCGGGTACGAGGTGGGGCTCGGGACCGAGATGGAAAGCAGAGGTGTCAAATTTGTGTCAGTCCAAGCGATCGAGCAGATGTCAAACTTAAGTTAACTTTTGTTTTGGTTTTTGACGGATCTGCGATTTGTTCCCTTCCTGTTTTCTGTTTGCTGATTGGCTGTCGATATATCAAACAAAAAGCGAGAATGGGGCTACTGTATGGTCCAGACCAGGTCACACACCCTACACTGCTAGCCAGCATAACGGCTCCAGGCTATGGTGATGGGGTTGTTATTTTACTTTTACTTTTGATGGAGAAGCTGAAACAAAGGGAATGTGCAGGTCATCGATCGAGGAGGAGATCCTGGACAGCGTACAGTGCGGGACAGCCAAACTCGACAAAAGGGCTAGCGCCGGAACAAGATTTTTTCAGGGGAAGCGGACCTCGGAATCTTACTCAGGGAGGCTGAAAACGTCCAAAACCACTCTCCCCATGGTTTTCCCTTACGTTTTTGGGTTTGGACAATATTTTAGGCCAAAAGTTAGCAAAATTTTTGTATTCTACATGCCCCTTTGGGGGTTAATTTGTATTCAGAACAGCCTCAATAGATAACATTGCATGCTGACCAACTCTCCAGTGTGATCTTTGCTTATGTACTGCCCATTCTGCTGCCTTCCCAGTCAGGCCCTGTCGATAGGCGTCCATGAACTGCCAGGAACGGTTGAAGAACCGCTGGATCACATAATCAGGACATGAATCAAGACATTCACGCACCGCTTTCTTCGCTTGATCAAGCCTCTCTTT
>QFEZ01002568.1:1761-27646 GCA_003316425.1 Russula lepida
GCAGTCCAAACGGGTATGATGTGTGCTCGTCTTTTCCGTCAGGAAACTTGATGAGTATCCCTTTACATGTACTTCTTGTCGGGGCACGATGGCGATGGAGGTGCATCTGCATCCCTTTATCGATTCTGTCAGACTCGCCATCCTGGATCATGTCTACATCAATGGTCTCAACAGCAGAAGGCAAAGGTACTTCCGGGATGTGTGCCATGGTCTGTGCAGTCGTTATGGAGGGATACCTTACGAAATATTGCATGAGTATCAGGCATTTGATACAAAAGAGTATCCATCTCACCAAATGCTCAGTTCCTTGACAAGCACATTAATCTTGGTCTCAAACAGTGCGCCTTCCAGTCTCCTTTCATTGACGAAGAACCTCATGAATTCGACAAATCCATCCAGTCCAAATACGCCTCGATTTAACATATCCGGGATGGCGGCGGCCATCTCAGCTTCACCCCAACCAAACACTGTCTTCAACATTCCATTAAGAATGGGCCAGTCATCCTCCCCAGGCTCAGCAACACAGGTATGTGGATCCACTGCGAATATGCTGAGAGGATTTTCATGTGTTGCCATGGGCACATCATCAGGGATTTGTTTTGCAGCCGCTTCAAGGTCTTGAAGAAGCTGAGCTACCACTGGACAGAATTTTACTGGCAGGCCTTGTGAAACGGAAGCCTTGGTTCCAGGATCGTCTGCGTGGATTGGCTGAGGCACTGTGACGGTAGTGAGGATGGTAGAGGGATTCAAAGGGACTTGGGGCTTGAAGAATGCATGAAGGGATTGATTTGGTTTGGATGGCCTGCTCGACTGATTGGCCTTTGCATGCATATGACATGCCTTAGATTTGCGGTGTATTTCAAGATTTTTGTGGCCCCCCAAACCGACGTGGACAGTCTTCTTACAGTCGGGACAGTCAAGTGTGCTTGAGGCCATAAAATGATCTGTATTACTATGTGGCGTTATACGTCACAACTAATGCTTAGTGCGAAGAGTATTAGCTTTGGCGTACTCAGATTTCTTTGTCTTTGCCATTGTAATGCTCGAAAATACAGAATGATCGTTGATACAAGCGTCGATTTCTTCAAGCAGTTCACTGGCAGTGTGCTTCAAGGCGTTCACTCAGGAAAAAAAGAATAATATTTCTCTGTAGGTGTGGTACTTTTTCCGCTGTCACCAAGCTGTCATTATATCGGCGATGATTGATCGTCTCAGAGGCCAGACGACCCCCCCCCCTGCTTACTTTGGATATTCAATTACCATTTTGGGCCATTTTCCCAGGGGTCGAACTTTTTTTTTCCAGGACCAAGGACCCCCCCCTCCCCCACCCCAGGTTCGGGATCCGCGTTCCGCCACCCCCTTGAGCTGAACACTAGATGCTATATTATCACCATATTATTGTCAAATTATTTCTGTGTTATTTCTAAGTTATCTCAGTGAGGTGGTGCCTGATTTAGCCATCGCTAGTGATAATTATGAAAAAATTATAGTGCTTATGACAGTTAGTGCTCGTTAGCCCAGAGCTAGCACTCGCTAGCAAAGGAGGGTTTTCCTGATGTGCGTGACTTCTTTATGCACTTTTGTGACAACGCGGATGTCCCCCTTGGAGTGAAGACGCCGTTTTCGAACATTGGAGGGAAATTATAAGATTGTTGTTCACCTCTGAGTAGATGGTGGAGGACTTAAACCACTGGCACAAAGCTGGGACATGGAATAATGTGGCGTGTTTGTGGGTGAGAAACAAAAGGATGTTAGTACAACCGTGGGCCTCCATGTTTCTAACTGGGGCGCGTTTCCATGTTTAAAGAAGAAATGTGCCTATTGTATAAGGCAATCTGTGGGCAGATCCATATACTCCCTCAATTGATATGCAAACCATCCCAGAACCACTGCCAATGAATTTGCTCTTGCCTTGTAGATTGATCCGATTAATCCGTCAACAACACAAAGACCGGTAGAGTCAGGTTGCACCGTGACCTGCTACAGCGTTCCGCACGTCACCAGTGTCCCAGGTCACAAAACGGTCGTCTGTTGCCTGAAGTGTAGACGTGAAGCCACTATTTTAGTTAGGCATAAGTTAACACCAGAAGCGTTGTCCCGTGGCTGGCCTGGACATCAGCCAGGCCAAAGCCCTTACGAAGCCAGTAAGTTGGTCTGGCTTGGCCCGGCGCACAGCCTCAGGCCGGGAGAAAGGATACTAGTAGCGGGGTACTGTGGCTAAGGGCTAAGGTAGTGGCTGCGAGAGTGGGGATGTCATCCAAGATATAAGTTGATAAGAAAGGTGTGTGAGACAGAGAAAGGGGGTGAGAAATGCGGATTGAAGGGCGCATTGTGGATAGCAGTTCCACGAGCGCAAGGGTCGAGTCGACGAGAGGACGAGAACGAACACGAGAGAGTAAAAGAGAAGAAAAGACTGAGCCTCCTGAATGGAAGAAGGGCGCATCAATAATACATTCGTTCCTCAAACCCAAATTCATGGACTTCACGCATAATTGTCGATAATTTTTCATTTAAAAGAAACCGAGATGAACCTGAGAGCCTGGATAGATACGAGGTGACCTGCGACAATCCCACTGTGCCAGCGTGCAGCCTCGGCCGACTGATTCCGCACATCGAGCGCATCGAACACTCCCGCGCCATACTGTGCCACATAACGCGTGATACTCCCGGCCGCTATGGCGATGCCAACTACTACTATTGAGCGCAGAGAGGTTGTACCCGATGGCCGAGCCATCGCTGATCCAGGTTTTCCACCCGTTGGCAATGACGGTGGTAAAACGGGTGTTGACATCTCCTCGCGGGGGTGCAAGGATTGGTTCACTGACATGAAGACACTTAGACACACAAGAGGGGATCGGTAACAAGGTTGGGATATTTCTGGTTAACCTGTGGCGCATAGTCTATGTTGAACCCGTTTATCGCGTGAGAGAGGGAGTGAAATACCGAAGGAAAAATGTACAAAGTCGAACGCATGGCAGACAGGGTTCCGAAGGTTAGGGTTCTGTCGCGAACAGCTCCACGTGGATGACCCATGATTGCGCTTGCTTATATCATCCCGTGAGTGCCGTTCTCACGCCATTTTCGCTCATTTGGTAATAAGCCGGCTTACTTTGTTTCCCAACACAATTGAAGTAGATGAGAGCGCAGCGTCTTATCACCGTGACGTGGAGCGGTTGTATCCCCGAGGCTCAGTGTCTTTCACATACTTCACAGCCTCGAGGGGTAAGTGCTTGTGAGACTATTCAAGGACAATAACGCACCCCGACACGACCGGGCCACGTGCACACACACGTGTCTTACTCGTGGCTAGAGCTTTCAATTGAATAAAAAACCGGGAAAATGACACCAGGACCAAAGGTCATCAAGGTGCTCAATATGATGAATTATGGCGCAATCCCACCTCAGCTGCGTAATTTTAACAGAACAAAAGAAGTCAAGTGAGAAGGAGTTACGGCTATCTGGTCAGTGCGCCCAATTGATCATCCTCGTGTTTGGGTGAACTTTATCACAGTGTTCAGATAGGAGTGATTTTGGAACGCTGATGTGGCTGTGCCACCAGAAACAGGAGCCCTGTGTTGAAAGGGGTAGATACCAGGATGGTCCGAAATACCCATAGCCGTGGATCTACGGTTCAATATACCCAGAGCATAAGAAATGTACTCAGTGCGTTCTTCTTTTAAACGAGCAAGCTTTTGAGTTCAATTGCGCTGAGACACAATGCCAGCCTTGTCGAAGGCTTGTCCTAATGTGGTGAAATTGGTGACGGCTTCAGAACGCCACTCATGCTGCCACGAGGCCATTGCACAAAATAAAAAATACCTTACATGGCAATGGGCATGATCGCCGATCATGTGCAGATGTGCTCAACTTCAGGGGTTGCCACCGGCTCCATTGTTCGTGTTGGTGGCTGCTATGCAGTTCTACTCGGGCCTGCTCATTGGCGCCAACTTCACTCATTGTGACCTAGGCATCAAGGTAGACATCTTCACTGACATCGTTCATGAAGTTGAGTGTGGTGCGGCATTGCACATATTGACCATGGCTTCCCAGAATGAGTGTTATAACTCAATACATCAGCATAACGCCGCTGCAATTTTGTAGAATAAAATTAAGGCCACCAAGGTGATAGTATCAGGCACGTCGAGGGCCATTGTGTCGGTATGGTATGGGTGTGGGCGGAGGCGGTAACGGGGCGTGGGAAATACAACTTAACCCCGCCGTTAGGAACTCACGCCATAATCCCAAGTTGATTTTGATTTCTGGTACTGATTTCTCATGTCCGCGAAGAGTGGCATGGAAGACGTCCTTGGTCCGCATTTTACGCGACGAACACGTTGAAAAGCTCCTCTTATTGATCTGCAAGCCGCAGTGTGGGCTCCTCGTGTTCGTGTTCCTTAAAATCGACAACCATCGTCGCCCGACCCACGTATCTCCCATGGGAAATTGCTGTGGTAGTGCTGCTACGGTCCCTTCTGAGACTCAGCCTGAGCCTCCCATAGAGCTGAGGCCATCGGCGCCGGTGCCGTTACAACCTAGCATAGAGAGGCAGTCTTCACTCCCGTCGTCTTCTCGACCAACGTCCCGACCTCGCAGTCATTCATCAGCATCTAAGCGCGAGTCAACACGCCATAGCGGAATGTCCTCACAGGATCCAATCCCCCGCAGTAGGACCAAGTCCGCACCACAGCCGCCCCAAACATTCAAGTCGTCATCTCCCCAGGACTCCAGGCCCAGGGCTCGCTCAGTACATCAGTCTAAACGAAGTAGTCGTTCCGATTCTAGACCTACAAGTCCAGGTGAGACTTATAAAAAGCGGGCTATGAAATCTCAATGACGGTTTTCAGGAGTCCGTGCACCCACTATGAGTTACCCCAGCCGCAGAGCACTCAACTCAACAGTGAAGCAAGTGCTCGCTGAAAACCCGCAGTATGTAGCCCGATTTTTGGCATATAAGTTGCACTTTGTCTCAATATCGATAGATTTAGGATTCTCGTAGTGGGGAAGGTGCGTATATGCGGCACTGAGCCAAAACCCAGGCCAAATCGATAATACCCTTACTTATAGAGAGGTTCTGGAAAATCTTCACTTATCAGTGCTACTTTCAGGGTGGACATGTCGGTGTGTATTCGGTCCTATTTTGTGTTTCCGTCTATTCAATGTGCCTGTGCCTCGCAAATAAAGGCTGCACCTGGAAAAGGGTCCGACATTAACCTCGCATTTCGTCCAGATGATAATCATAATCTTATTGTTCACGAGTACTCTGGACTTGAAACTGGCGATGCCCACGGCTTGCGAACTATCCGGGATTTCATCACAATCCGTACCGATCCGACCCGTGCACCCGCGGAAAGATTGCATGCCATATGGTAGAGAACTGATGTTGACATTGCTTTAATCTTTGTTTTTTTTGATGTCTTCGCCCAGGATATGTGTCCCCACGTCTGATGCCGTCGGTGGGAACGTTGGAGAAGGCATAGAGGAGGTTTTGAACATGAGAAGAGGTAAGCGCTGTGAATTTTGATTTTTTATATTCAATTCATTGGAGGCCTAGTTCCTGTTGTTGTCGCGTTTACTAAATCTGACCTGGTTTTCCCCCAAATCTCGGGGTCCGAAAGTGGAAATTATCAGTACCAGGACCGTACCAGGACCAGGGCTTACGCACAGTGCGAACAGTTGTGTCGCTCCCTGTTTCGCCGGGAAGCCAGGGATGTACCAGCAGAGCTCATTTCCGGTGATTACTTTTATTCTTTCGGAATGGCCCTTGGACCTCATCATTTGATTGCAGTGATGTCACCATACAGTGCTCTTCTTAACAATCTAGTTGTGACAACTGACAGATTTATCATGGGCTCGCGTACTGCCCCCTCTTTACGGTCGAGTTCACAAGGAGCGAAGCCACGGATTGCCCCCGCTCCTCTTGCGTGGTCCGTGGCTTTGAGATCGTCTCGAGATATTACCATTCAAGCTTCCATCGAGTATGTAATTTATCACCCGTTACTCGTTTCGTTTACCTGTTTTGGTTCTCAGGATTGGACGAAGCCGTGAGTATGTCAACCTTACGGACGAGCCAATTGACAAATCAAATTTCTTTTAGGCTATTGGCGTAGCCTTTGGTCGAGTCTCGACTTCGCTGATCAACCCCTCAAGAGCTGTGTGAACATCATTCATGTTGATATTATCGACATATGGAATCTGTATGACAGATACAGAGTTAGTTCCCCTCAGTTACATGCTGTTTAAAATGCTCAGCGGGATCAGTATTTGTCGAGCAACCAATTCAAAATAAATATGTCCCACGTCGTCAAAGATCTAGCTATACCAGCTGGTGGCGCATCGCCGAGGTGGGTGTGATACACATAAGCGAATATGTTCAATGAATTGACCTGCCAATAGTGACTGGAATGTATCTGCAGACAAGCTCGCTGATTGGGTTTACGATGTATATCGAGGCAGGTGAGTGAACACCTAGAAGTGTCACCAACTAGCTGCTCATTCTCTGCTTGCTTACCAGCCAGGAGAATGTCCGATGCGTGATGGGCTACATCGTAAACCTCACCGTGATCCTGGACGATATTTTCAGGACAACAGGTGGCAATGTAACGGAAAATGCTGCTCTGAGGGTTATGGGCACCCATGTAAGATCCGGGCGCAGGGATAGTATTCACCGGGACATACGCAGCTTTGTGACGGAGACATTCTCTATCAGATTTGCTGTCCCGCAAAAAGATTTGGTCTTAGAGAAGATCATCGATTTGATCAGGCAATATTGCGCCCCACCTAACAGTTGACTATTGCTAGGTTGTGGGTCGTTCCACTGGATAGTTTATTATTTATTATGTAACAATTCCGTATATATTTTGGATCATAACACATCGGAACTAAGAACAGACAAAGATAGTGTCGTACTACAGTTCGGGACTTAGAGCGGTTGCATGGATGTGTTCATGAAATTGGGGCGCGGCACATTCCTCCCTAGTTTAGCAGCACGCTAATTTTTAGCACCACACTGATATTCTCTTCCATTTACCATACGGACATTTTGAGTAGTGTAAGTCGTATGTAATTACTCTCAGGCAGCCTCGCGCGTTTGCCCACACCCCAGGCCACCTGTGCTCAATCACACGCTTCCCACACGTGCATCGCGTTTTTCCTACAGGCTGGACGGAGCTTGATAAGCCCGACAGATGCTTCTGATTAGGGCATGAGATAGTGACAAGGAAGGAACCACTACAGCGACGCGGGTGTAAAAGGGTCCCCATGACAGCTAATGGACGCTTTAGCCCCTCCAAGAACCCATGTAATATCACCGATACGAGGCATAATACCACCGAGAACTCTAATTGGCCGGGGATGAAGCGGTCATACTGTATATGAAAGGTCTCATGGGCTTTGTGACCATATAGGCTACATGAGGTCACCCCTTTTTTAGCTCTACTACGAAGCATTTCCGTGCTGAAGGCCTTGTGTTCGTTGTCGTAATCACGGAATCATTTAGGGTCTTCTAACGGACGGCGTTAAAATGAGTGGGTAAGCATTACTGTAAAAACCGGCCCCGATGAAAGACGCATACTATAGTACCCGCGTGCCAGTGATTTATGATTTCCTTCTCGCGTCTGCCATGGAGGTCCTTTTCGTCTCTAGTCTCCGGTCTCCCCATTTACCCAGGCCATCGTGAAGAGAGTTCCCGCTGGGCCGGCCTGGGGAGCTACTTGATATAGGCCACGATTTACGCCACCCCCAATGGTCCCCCATGCATACCTTCAGCGTTAGACAACCCTTCGACTTTCTATATTCTGTCCAGTAAAAGAAACCCCATGGAGCAACTATACCGGAGTCAGGAGTCTACCGGAGATAGAGCTTCAGGTCAATTACGCTGCACAATTGAGAAAGAGATCCAAGGGTTTAAGTATCAGAAAATTTCGAGTTTGGGAAGTTGACGCTGGCACGAGCCTGAGCCCCAAGAATACGATACTACGCCCGGACTCAGCCTCAGTATCATCGATGTGAACCTTGTAGCGTCGTTGCGTTGCTGTTTGCATGACCGGTACAGTCTGAGCTCATGATTTCAGCGAATCATTGGGTCCTTCTTATTAACCCCAGCGGCGGGCTAGCCTCACACAAATGGGAATACTAGTTAGCGATGTTTGGTAAGAGTGACCGTGGGAGTGACCCTCGTCACTATTGCGAATAATAAAGATGATTAGATATTGATTGATACTGGTGCAAGGATAAGCAACGTACTGTAAGTTACTGTACCCTTGAGAAACCACCAAGAGACAGAAAAACCCGTTTTCTGGTGTTGTATTATCCGAGTCAGATTCTTTCAAATTCAAAATGATTTGCGCCACGTTTTTGTCACGACTTTTCCTTGTATAGTATCACTACGTTACGACCAGACTTTATTGCCTTTTTGCTACGTACCAGCGCGCCACTGGAATAAGATTACTCGAGTCTGAGCATCAGATGGCGCCACTTTGCGTCCATCTCTCACCGAGCACGAGACGGATCCCCATGCCAATGGAACAACCCCGCCGAAGCTAGAAAATGAAGAAGTGTCCATCCGAGCTTAATAGCATTGCATAACTGAGAAAAATTCAAATGTTATTGTCCCACGAAGTCAGATCACAGAATTGGCGCGAGGTAATTGTTACGATTACGATAGAAAGTTACGCCTCAGTAGCTACGCCCACGTCTTGTGACTTGTTATCATGATATTATGATGTCAGCGGCGTCGGCGATTCGGCCGAGATAAGCCACTTCGGCCCGCCCCAAGTTGGAGGTCAAAATGCGAATTCAGGGTGCACCAATTTCTTGAGATTGAGCGATCACTGATGGTTGGATTGGCTCAGGGGCCATCGCCACGAGTAGTATAACTAACTCACACATCCGGCTTCGACCAGTCAGTGGCATCAGAGAAATTGGCATGATACTTTTTGGACTTTACAAGTCATATGAAATCAAAAGATGAAAAGTGAAAAGGTTTAGACCCCTGTCCCTGAGAAGGTACAATACAGTAATATTAATACGAGGAGTCAATTATGAAGCGGTGTTTTAAGTACAGGCCATAAAATTATTTGACGTTTGATGCTTGATGCAATGAACAAATCAGCTGACGACGCCCACGACGCTGGTTTACCTCTTGTGGGAAGGGTATTACATGGCACCGAAATTTTATTTCTTCCCAGAAAATCGTCGATTTCGCCTGCCCTCTTAGTAGCCCTCTGAACAATTTCCTTTGTGGTAGTGGCCGAGAGCAGTCCCAGACTCCCAGTAGACTACTGTCTTGACCGATATCGATTAACCATTGGCAGTGCCAGTGGGTAATTGATATTGCTCACGACATCTATGAACCTGCTCTGAAGCGTGGCCCGCTCCAAGTGTGGGATGCGGTTGGAGCGATGTGACCACATCAGCCTATCTCCATGACGTCCGTGCCGTTGCTTCCCTGTTGTGGCCTCAGTATTTGGCCCACACAAGAACGAATAATGGAATTGACCTTCAAGTCCTTGTTGATTTGCAACTACCCTACCCGGCTGGCAGACAAGTCCGGGCAGAATTTCTCGGGTCAGCAGGACCTTCGATTCATTGACCCTTCATGCAGCTCAACAGCTAAGATCTCCATCCTCTTGGCGTCCAATGTAGTCTGCTTTGACGCAATGGCCTGGGGGGATAATTTAAACAGCTTTTAATCAAAGCAAGGTGTCGGCCAGGTTTGACATGATCAAGCTACTTGTTGGCTCAGAAGAAGCCCTAGCATCGTCGTCACGGAGGTAGCTGTCTTTCTACGCCCATTGACCCGATTGTAGCCGCGAGTATGCGATTCCCAACCTGTGCCAGTGTAAGGATTGTTTCGAAGCCACGCTCGGATCGGAGCGGAACGGACCGCATCGGAGCGCCCGTCAGCCACGCGTTCCATTCCAGCCTCCCGCCTTTCCTTATTTTTCTTCCACCTCTCTCTTCTTCTCTTCGTTTCTACATACTTCAGGAAATGATGACCAATGATTAACTGCAGCTGCGCGGCCCCAACACCCTCAAAACAGGACTTTAGTCCCTTTCTTTTCATTTTTTCTACCATTTTCCTGTACGTTCGACACAATGGCGACGCCTATACTCGCTCGCTCCCGACACCGCTCTTTCGTACCTCCGGACTTGATTGCTCATTAGGGATCTCAATATGTATTTAAGCAGTCTCCTCGCTCGAGGATGGCATCATTATCTTCATTATCAATCAATCAGTGTGTGTTATCTTTTCTTTTTCCTATCTCGCGTGCGTTCCCGTCTCGTCGTCTCGGCACTTGCGATTGTGGATAACTTGAACGGTCGACAAGGTGCCTCTTGTCTCATCTCGTATCATCCGATTCATCCCTTACCTCTTTGTCACTCTTTTCTTGGACGACATCCCACTCTCGCAGCTGCCATCATCATAGCCACACCAGCGAGGTTGCGCGATGAACGTGTGGTAAAGGTGTCGAGCGGTGCGAGCGCGACGACGATAACGATGATGAGAAAGGGTCGACGCGAGGACAAAGCAGTGAGAGGGAAGTCGAGGAGTCGAAGTCGGTTGCACACAAGTCGAAAAGAGGAGGACACAACGCTATCGATTAGGGAACGGAGACACTGGTTAAATACATGACAACCCCTTTGTGCTACGAGTTGCAACAAGTAGGGTATAGTGTTAAATCGAGTCTTGAGTACCAGGGCGCGATTGACGAGACAATAAGAAAAGTGGAGATGAAGTAAGTAGGCGAGGGGAAGTGAGCCTTTGGGCTCGTCGCATTTGATGACACGGGATAGAGGATTGACACTAAGTATGAAAGGCAGTAGAAAACGGTTAGTCATGTAGAGAAAATAGTGAAAGAGACATGGATTTGAAGCAGGTATTCGGATAGGGATTGACAGCGCGCGCTCCTTGCTGAAAGAGAATGGGCACGCGCCAAGTAATCTAGACAGTCAGGCGGAAACGAGGAGGTAGATGTACAAAGGGAATCGAGGCAGAACTGAGGCAAGCACGAGGTTCGCGGGAGTCCAAAAATTAAGCAGGACCACACGAGGTGGCCCATGAGGCGAGGCGGTGTACCGGAGCATGCTGTGAGCGCAAGCTGCGGCGCGAGAAAATCCGCCACGAGGCTGTCGCTGAGAACATCAACGTGGCCGTGTTTCCATACTCTCACTCATCCGTGTGTGGTCTCATACACTGCGTGGTCGCGCCAAAACTTGTAAATATCCTCCTCCCCACACGTTTCGGCCTGTCACACCATCCTTTCCTACACTAAAGCCTCGCGCTTTTTATTCTAGTCACCGTTGAACAGAGTCGGGATTGGGAAGAAGGGGTTCTTGGTGGAGGAGCTTGGCGAGGGTACTTCGGTCTTGACGAGGATGATCAAGTCAGCGACGATGGACCCGCTCGAGATCAAAAACCCATGAGATGCATACTGGGGGTTGTTTCAGCAAGTAGTTTCCGCACCTTGGGGATTAGACGCGAATAGGAGGCGCTCCCGGTGTTAGTGCTCTAGCTCGAAGGCAATGGGGGCGAAGGGACAGTTGTGGAGCTGCCACAGCAATTTCCAATGAGAAAATATGGGAAATTGCTGTGGTAGTACGATAACCGCCCCTTCAGCTTTGAGGTTCAATCCCTTTAGCGCAGACTGCCAGCCTCTGCACGGTAGGAGACGTTCAAGTTTCAACCCTCACGCCCAACATCCAGACAGGTCTTTTAAATCGACTGGGGCACAGGGCACAATATGACATCACCCGCGTCCTCGTTATTCCGAAGCAACACAGCGACTGCGCACGAAATCCTCAATGCAACGGTGACTCGGAATTGGCCACGACACTATCGCCCGAACCCTATGCCAGCACGGTGACTATTGCATTTCCAATCCCAGTATTGTGAGGGAATATCTCTGCCCTCGCAAAGCCGCCATGACGGTGGCCCGCTTTCGCCATCCGGAGACCCCCAACGGAATATTGGAATATTGTACTGCGAAAGGGTTTTCCGACCATGGTACCGACACTTCCCCTTTGCGGAGCCTACTTCCTAACGAAGTCAGGTATGCAGTCAGTCATTGTCCCCATCAACCCTTATTACTACCCTACCATCGTCTCTAGATTTAGAATTCTTGTTGTGAGAAAAGTCCGCGTTACCTACGCCTGTGGACAGGCCAGATGCACAGACGCATTTTTCATAGAGGTGAGACTTTGATAAGACCTCACTCACAAAAATTGACATGTCGGCGTGTACCCAGTCATTTTTGCATTCAAATTTCTCACCAACTTGCATGCTTGTAAGGGAGGACCAATACATGCATCCGGGAGAAAGTCTCGCACACCCGACGACCGTCACATCATAGTTCATAAATACTCTGGAATTGGACCCTGAGATTTGCAAACTATCCAAGATTGACTCGGAAGCAGCGACACGAACCGCCCAGCTTCGAAATTCCGGGCGTAGGGGGTGAGCTTGTCCAACGAATACCTTACTATTGAACTGAACAGATGACTATTAATGCCCTCGTTTTTGCCTTCATGTAGTTCGCATGGCTGGTAGAAAAATGACTTTCGATACCTCGAACGGTCCTGTCTCTCTTCGGTAGACGATTGGTGTACTTGACTTCAATATCGGCCCATTATCGGGCAACGGGTAAAAGTGCAAGCTGCGGAAGTATCTGAACAGGTGCCATCGTCGGAACGCCTTCGACTTCCGACATTGAGCTACAGTACTATCGGCGTTCATCGTGTCACCATTTGACCAGATTGACTTGGAGTACAGCATCAATCTTATAATAATACCGATCTGTAGCATTAGTGTCATATGCAGACTGTCCTGAATCCTGAGATAACCCGAAAAAAAGTGTCCCGAGGCCTCACTTCGCTTGAGCATTGTACTGTATATTACTTTTGTCGACGGCCTTCTCATTGGCGGACTAAATTATAAAAGCCTGACTCACTCGTGTTTCTTCAGCCTCTGGTTCGGCATGTATGTTACTGACATCATTCCCAATCTCATCTCAAGGACGAATTCCGCTTACCTTCTGTACCAAGCGCGTCGTTTTAAGGATGCGCGTGCATTAGTTTGTCATATTGCTGTACCGTCTCAGCCTTGTCTTATTCCGTCTCATATTGTATGGTACACTGGCAGTGCCCATTCATTGATATTCATTTTTCGGGTCGCGTAAAAACATGTTATCAGGAACAGCATGAAGGAATCCCTTTACGGACTACTGAATATGCAGGGCCGATAGAAAAGCGTACAACACCCTTTTAGATTGGTGTCTTTTTCCTTTTTTGTACCGTACTGTACAACGTCCGATGGCACCACTAGTTGCACCGCATCGTCGGTCATGCCAATCAATGGTTTATTTGTAGAGAAAATTCCGTTGTTCCGAATACACTCATCTCGTGTCAGGTGCATAAATAAAGCTATCATCATTCACCGCATCCTCCTCTATGAAATTTATCGTCTGCCCCATCCCCATCCCCCTCTCAATCCACCGATTCCAACGCTTGTTACTTACTTTGGCACGCTCGCCAGGAAACCCCGATGCTAGAAGACAGTTTGAACATTTACACCTGTGGTCTTCATAATATCACATGTTTCATAAATCAGTAGTAATAAATACGAATGTTCTCGCGCTGCGATCACCTGGTTCACGTATCCAATGAAAAAAATACACGACGGGGCACGACGGGGTTAACCTACACTATCACCACTGAGCTTACCACCAGGCCCGGTATTGATGCGAAGATGTAGAAAACGAATTGAGAGACCGAGTCAGTTCCGTTAAACCAGAAGCGTCGCGACGCTGGCGAGAATCGTGCCGAACATTGCCGCACCGATGACGCCCTCCCTCACGTCCACCGCGCCACCTGATTTTCCACTACCATTGCCGCTGCTCGGATTTGTTATGGCGTTCGAGCCATTACGGGGGCCAGACCAAGGCAACGTCTTGTTCTGCTGGGTGAGGTTGACCGGAGCTGGTGCGACCGCCGCGGTAAAGCTCGTATCCATACCGGGTGAGACGAAGACGGATCCGCCACCGGCACTGACCGCGGACGTGTTCGGCGCCGTGAAGGGTACGTAGAGCCCCGGGTTGAGCGGGCCGGGTATCGTAGTTGTGGCATTCGTGGGTACACTAGAGCTGGAAACGTTCACGTTTGTATAACCTGTTGTGGCAGCAACGAAGGAGAAGACGTTCGAAAGGGTCCTGTGGGATGGAGAGATATTTTTTGTAAGTCGAATGAATGGGCGAGCGAGTGTAAGGGGATTGCGTGAAACGTACTTGTTGGTATCGCCACGGCCGAGCGAACCAAGACCCCAGTTCGCCTCGACGGTGGAGAGAAGTGAGTAATGCGTGTAGAAGGTCGAGTCGGTAGTACCCCGTACACTGGCGGGAACGGCGCCTCCGAGCAGCAACGTCAAGACGCAGTTGTTTTCTGTATACGATTCGTTTTCGTCGAACGTGAGGACGACGAGCGTGCCATTGTCATTGAAATTCTGGTTGCTTAGTAATGGTACAAGCCAGTACTGGAGCCATGAGGCCGCATAGTCAATCGAGGTATCGTGACCGTCATTGACCATGTTAGGTGTTACGAACACCCACTGCGGGAGCGCAGAAGCGTTTACATCAGCAGCAAAGTCGTTAAAGTTACGGTGCTTCGCAAGACGTGAGGCCACTGAGGCCACTGAATCATAAATAATCGTGGGGTTGTGCTTGCGCACATAATAGATATAGCCAGGCGCAGTGCCATTGACGTAGTTCTTGGAGGTGTAGCTGCAAGAATGGTTAGAGTGGATGAGCGGAAGAGGCTCAGACTCACTTGAAACCCTCGTATCCGTCAAAGGGGATGTTCTCCTGGTAAGACGCCCAGGAAATGCTCTTTGCTTCCAAGAGATCCACGACAGTGGAGATGCTGGTGAAGCGTTAGGATGCGAAGTGCATTACGAGTGCCATTATGACACACTTTGGTGGGATATTATAAAGGTTATCATCTCCCATTCCCCAAAAGTCACCGCCAACAGACGCAACGTAGTTGGGCTCGGAAGGATGGGTCAACGCGCAATACTGATCAAGACGAACGCCCTGCGTAGCGAGGGTATTGAAGATCGCCTGAACGGGAAGAGTGGTCAAGATGGGATAAATGGAGGTAATCGTGAGTGCTCACGGTAGAGTTTGCGGAAGCAAAGTCCGTGTTTTCAAGCCAGATCTGGAGTGGCCGAATGAGAAAGAGCAACCCATGCGCGTGGTGTGTGGGACTCACCTGAATGATGCGGTTGAAGGCCTTTCCAGCCACGACGGGCGTCTTCGATATGCTGCCATTGCTGGACCCAACATAGTTGAAGGAGGCCACTAGAGGACCCACCGAGGGAGGAACAAATTGCGGCACCTAAGAATAACCGTAAGGGTAATAGAGTCAGGGACCGTGACCATATCGGGCAGAAAAGACTCACTTGCACGGCCAGCACGACCGGGAGAAGGATCAAGAAAGAGAGCGCGATCATGACGACGGGGGGACCGGCGGTGCACCAGGTCTGCCGCTACCGTGCTTTATACTGTTCCGTATTTATTCCATAGAAGAAGTCTGAAATGTTGAAGGAACCATGTGCGTCGCGTCGTCGAATAGACAGGAATGGTGCGTGAGATACGATATCATCCCAAGTGGCCAATCAAACACACACTTCCACGCACGCGTCCCCGCGTACCATGTGCCGACCTCACTTCTCAATTATCGGGGTGTAGCCACCCACCCAGGGCCGGCTCAAAATCGAACCCGAAGACGTAGTCTTGGGATGTCTATATAGAACCCTTGCCCTTTTGCCAACTACTACAGTAGTTGTTGGAGGTGAGGCAGCAACTACACGCGACGCTACGCGCCGGATATGCGTGCACACCGGACTTGAAAGATGACGGATTCCCTTACTGATTTGACTCGATCTTTAGTTACCATTCACTTTATTACGATCGGACAATTTTCCTAGCCACCCACGTATTTATTATAAGCTTCGATACTGCTACGCTTCATACCTCAGATCTTTGTTCCAAAGTCTGAGACGCTTTCCGCGTACATTAGTGACTACTATTCAGCCATACCTGCCCCTTGGTTCTTGATGGCAGGCGCAAACCTGAAGCCCCTCAGGTCCTCATTTAGACCCCATCTACGGATCATCACAGCTGTTGTCGCTATTGTTCTGGTTCTGGTCCTTGGTCTTGGTTTGGGCCTCGGGCTTAAACACCGCCACCACACTGCCTCACAAGCGTCTCCGTCAACTGAGGCACTGCCATTTCTCAACCCGCAGACATCCAGCAATTTCGTCATAGGCTCCACCGTTGGCCAGTCGCCTCAGGACCGCACGTACAATTTCACCATCTCACTTGCTAACGGGGCACCGGACGGCGTAAATAAGACGATGTTAGTTGTCAATGGTACGTCTTCACACCTTTGCCGTCACTGCAACAGCGCCTTTTGGTACTGGTATGACATGCCGTCTCTTCCGTATTCTTGGTAGTCGCCCAAGGAACAATAGAGTACCCTCTATAACTTTGGGCGCCGTATTTGCCTCGCCCTTTAGCAGCGGACATTGCGAAAACCCTGAGACTGCCCTTCGGTGTTTGTGCGCTTGCGCCCGTCATGGGGGCAGATCGGGGTTCTTACTCTATGACATTTCATTTAGGCGGGCATCATGCTTGATCCTGTGATTCCCCATTTCGGGATATCTTCGATGCTGATGTGAACTCCAGGCATGTACCCTGGTCCGACCATAGAGGCTAACCAGGGGGACCGCCTTATCGTCAAGGTCCAAAATAATCTCCAGAACGCCACGAGTATTCACTGGCACGGACTCGTGAGAGAGGACTTTACTTGAGGGGCTCTCTTATACTAACACATGGTTTCGAGTTTCAAAATGGGACAAATTGGTATGACGGCACGTCAGGAGTTACAGAGTGTGGCATCCCTCCAGGCCAGTCTCTGACTTACAAGTACCTAAAACAATCATAGCTCATCGTTATAGCAATTACTCACCTGTCTTCCAGTTTCACCTTTGGTGAATATTCTGGAACCACTTGGTATCAGTACGTCTGTTCTGACTTTATGACGCAAACATCCAACACTTATCGGCTACTTTTAGCGCCCGTAAGTTCGAACGTTGATTGTTGGCACGTGACCCTTCTAAATATCTGTTTAGATTGTAAGCCGACCCTCGATTCGCGGTTTGAAGATCTCTCCAACACCACATAGACTCGACACAGTATACTGACGGCGTTTCCGGAGCGCTAGTGGTGCACCCTACCCAAAACACTTCAGGTCTCCCTGCATATGACGGCGAGATCGTAATCCAGGTATACGAACCTGGGCTCGAGCTCAACCGACATTGGCTGACACGCAAGCACTTAGGTGGCAGATCTTTACCACGAACAGAGCCAAGTCCTTCTAGCGGAGTATCTCTCGGTGCGAGGATATCCCCTCACCCAGTTTAAGTACCTACAACTTCGCACAGCCCGAGGGTATCCGAGGTCAACAAGGGTATGAGCCCGTGCCGGATGGTGGCGTATGTGCACCTTTCTCTATGTCCCTATAATTTACTTACAACGTGTAGACTATCAATGGGTTGGGACAATATTCTGCTGCCGGCAAGGTTGGATCATACTTTGATGTGAGAGCCATTCGATTCTACCCAACTTTTTTCAGATTGAAAATACATGTTCATAGTATACCGTAGAACGCAACAAAACCTATCGCATCCGACTTGTCAATTCCGGATCCTTTCCTGCAATCCGCTTCTCGGTTGACAACCATCCCCTGACACTCATCGAAGCCGACGGTACGCTTCTCGCGCCGACTCAGGTTTCTGGGGTTGTTGTCGCGGTTGCACAGCGCTATTCTGTGCTACTGTATGCCAACCAGACGAGTGTCCAAAATGGGACATTCTGGATTCGCGCCACGCTTCAAACCAACATGTTCTTCTACCAACAGGCGGGGCAGAACGTTGACATCCGAGGCGTGATCCGGTGTGGTTGCCCACCGTCATTAGTCGCGCTGCGAGCAAGCGTCACTAACACGTCAGCTTTAGATACTCAGACGGCGCAAAATCGGGAGTCCCCGGCGATCCAGCCTCAGCTGATCCTGGTCCGGGCGTATCCGGTTTGATCGATGTGAATGGGACGTCTGCGCTTACGCCCTTGGAGCCCAGTCCAGCGCCAAACGCGACGCGCGCGACGTCAGTGACGGTCTCGTTTCAGTCCACCGCTGATGGGCGGTTCCTTGGGTTCATGAATACCACGAGTTGGGAACCTTTGAATAGGACATCGACGTTGTTGGCGGTACACCAGAACCCGACAGGGTTTGTACCCGAGGGCGTGGGTATTGGTACAGGAGACCAGCTACTTGTGATGGAGGACTCGATACAGGTGTTTGACCTACGCGTGGTACGTATGTGTCTGTCTGTATCTGTAGATCTCGTTCTCTAACCCGTGCCCAAAAGGACAACGTGGATGACGGAGATCATCCATTCCACTTACATGGACATCGTCCCT
Source organism: Russula lepida (assembly GCA_003316425.1). Lineage (NCBI taxonomy): Eukaryota > Fungi > Basidiomycota > Agaricomycetes > Russulales > Russulaceae > Russula > Russula lepida. The sequence continues at coordinate 20,292 of QFEZ01002568.1, forward strand.
GGATGTACGCGCACAGTTACAGTCGTTGCTGGCCATTATTGCGGTATCTGATGCATCTGATGTCCTGTTGGATCTAGAATGGGCTCAGGATTAGGGCGGTATAATGGGCAAGAGCTGAACGCGACGTCTCCCCTCCGTCGGGATACGGTCCTCATACCTGCATATAGTTATGTGGTTTTGCGTTTCGTGACAGATAATCGTGAGCATATCCATCATTTACTCAGAATTGTGAAATGTGATCGACTCACTCATACACCCACCGTTACTCACCTATAACCGAAAAGCGGGCATATGGGCGTTCCACTGTCACATTGCGTGGCATATGGCAGCCGGGCTGCTGATGCAAATCAGCAGCCAGCCCTCGGCGTTGTCCAACCTGACAGTCCCGGAGGATGTTGTGACGCAGTGTCAGAGGCGATGATAACAGGGTGGTTTCTTGGACCTTTCTGTGGACCCTAGACATGTAATAGAGTACCTGGGCGGAAGGGTGGGTCTGAAACTACAATGGCATATGGCATATAGTGAAGGTTTGGGGTCGTAGATGGCCCGGGTCTATACAGTAGGTTATGTCTGCCTGCCAACTGACAGGGTCAGGGCCTCAATAAAGCCATCAGGTTCCTGTGGTGTATGTACTAGGTTTTGAACCTAGGAAGGAAATGACCGACACTACAGTAACAGGGTCCACAGTGCTGTGCAACAAGTTACTGTATATTGCATTATTATCCTCGCTTGTCTCACTTGCCATTGTTCAGGATCATGGACAAAACACGGTACTCGGCTGTGCCTGTAGCACTGCCAGTGCCCCCCATCAATTGGATACTGGTATCAGAGGCATGGCCTATAATTCCGGCGATACGAAGCAATGACAAGCATTTTTGGCTAGAAATCATGTGGCTGGTGATTGCAGAGTGTGGGATTCGAACTCGGGACTCGGATCTCCAACCAAAAAAACAAGGCACAATGGGGGCGCACGTCACGGGGACACGGAAAAGGCAGCTGTGTGAATGATTAATACTGCGCACATACAGTAACCTAGACCTGTGGAGCCATGCGCTGATGTACATCTTAAAAGACATTCCGCACCACGGGCCCGGGAAGCATAGCACAGCAATTTCCCCCTCTCAACCCGCCCGAGTATAAATTCAAACCCCTTTCCCTCCAACGAACACATTATTACCACCTCAGTGACACACCCTCCTGATAAACTTACTACAGTAGTAGCCATGCCCGCAGCTTCAGATTTCGGCGATGGCACGACTATCATCGAAGGCCCGACGCCGAGCACAGCTCACGCGCTGGGCGCTCACGTGCCGTTCAGTGGGAACAACGGCCGTGGTAAAGGAGTCGAGACGTCCTCCCCAGCCAAGTCCTATGGCTACCGTGACCAAACGACGTTCGCCAGGACGTCAGACTACTTTTCCGAAGAGCGGCCCTTCGTCGTGCGAATTGGGAAGAGAGGTGTCATCGGTGCGCTGCAAGAGCTTGATGAGCATTTGCACACTGTACGTCCGCATGAAAATTCGAGTTTTTTTTTTCTCCCACTCCCACTCCCACTCCCACTCCCACTTCTCACACTCATGGCTCGTCTTCTGTCCCGCTGACAAACAACAACTAAAAATTCTTTTGTGTTGGGTTGGCTGCAGGCGGGATATAACAAGATACTTTCTAGAAAGGTGTGTGTGATTTTGATCGTGATTGTAGCGAGGGGACGATGGTCCATCTTCGTTGTGATGGCGTATCATGCTGATTCGAAGGGTGTTGTTTTTCTGCGTACGTATCGTAGAAACCCACGGACTGGATCGGCAAGGAGGTCTCCCCTGGCCAGATTGGACTCATCAATCATGGTGGCCTGCCAAAGCTGCTCACGAAACCAGGACGCTACCCGGGTTACCCACTCCGCAACTGGTGGGCGCGTACTTACCACGGGACACGCGGATGTGAGTGTTTGGTGTGTTAGTATTCGGAGCTGAGAGCTCGACTGAAAAGTGTTTTGCATCGGGCAGTGTCGGATACCGTTATCAATTTCCAGGGTTTGACCGCGGTCCAGGTTTCGCAGAACCAAGCTGCGGTCATATCGGACCCCCAGAATCAAGTCTTCGTGCTCAAGAACACTGGTTTTGTGGCGTATGGCGTCACCGGGAGTTATGACGTGCTCGCGATCGTCGACCAGACTCATCTCCCCAATGCAATCAAGGACCGTGTCACCGGCTTGGTTCTCGGTCGTAGTCTCGAGGTTCGAATGACCTCCAACACTGGACTTGCGAATTCGAGGTCAGATGGCTACGTTGTTGCGTTGTTGTAAGTCCCCTTTGTGGTTTTAGTGAGGATCCCCTCCCTGACTGATGAGGTATGGGAACGGACCCTATTCAGTTTGGACATTCCGGCGAACAATTGCGCGATTTTGCAATCTGGAAACGATCTCGAGCTGTTATCCGCCGGACAGCACTGTATCACCCATCCAAACGTCACTTTGCGTGGTCTCTACACACTCGGCGAAAATCAATTCGAGATGCCGACGAAAGACATGTGCGTCCTATCGCGTCCTTTGCTCTTAATCCCCCTCGAACTCATGACTTGGGACGAACCAGATTCACTCGTGACCAGGTCCCGGTCAGCTTGAAACTATACCTCAAGTGGCAGCTCGATGAACCACTCAAACTCGCGACTCATGGATACGAGACACCCTACGATGCTCTTCGGGATAAGACCCAATCCATCCTGACACAGATTGTTGCTCATCGTACGAAGTGTTTTCCTCAGGCTTGATGGGAGTTTGACGCCTTTGTCTAGTTGACTACAGCTCAATGGTCAAGCAGCGCTCTCTTGGCGGTGACGGTCTTGGCGATTTGGACCATTCTTCGCAGTTCCTCGACGCGTTAAGGACCCACGCAATGGACGACTTGCATACGGCTGCCCTGGAATATGGTATCACCTTAAAAGATCTTGCCGTTATTGATAGGCAGTTCAAGGGTGAGAGACTCTGAGATACTGTCCGGCAGGTTTTTTTTTTGACAAGTTGACAGGCGAGATCGCGAGCACAATGGACCATCTCACCAAGCGTGCTTTGCAGGCCCAGGTTGATGCCGCTGTACGCTTTCTAAAGCTTAAATGAACCACTAGGATATGGACTTACACTTGACGACGCCTACAGAATGTCGATCGGGAAAACAGCAACAAGGTCAAGCAGGAGGAAGGTGTCCTTGCGGTCGCCCGTATCAAGGCCCAATCCCGCAACGTAAGTACCCTTCCAAGCACCACGCACACAACCAAAACTAATCGCATGTTTATTCCCTTTAGACCGAGGCCGACGCAGAAGCATACTCCGTCATCGCAGCGGCCAAAGCCGCCGCAGAGCGTACCCGCATCGAAGCCGAGGCGCGTGCGCACGCGACGCGTCTCGCCGCTGAGGCAGAAGCGGGGGCAGTCCGCATTAAGGCGAATGCCGACGGGGATGTCCGTGATCCGTTCGCTCGGGATATGGCCGGGAAGCGGTTGGAAGTCATGCGCGTGGCGGCGTTCGGGAACAAGGCCGTCTTTGTGCCCACCGAGGCTATGGGCGTCGCGACGCCGGCCTTCGCTGGCATGGCGGCTGGTATGGGCGCCGATTTGAGAAAGTAAATTTGCGATCAACTTGCTGTATGCCCCGTCCCCTTTTTTTCTTCGAAACCTATCTCTCGGTGGTAGCTTCTGGCATTTTGTTATCAACCCGTACCCTCTTTAATGCCTCTTTTCTCGCCCCTCTCTTCTCTTTTTACTGGATGTTATTACACTCATTTCAGGTTACCCTTTTGATCATTTGATACTCTGTGGTTTGTGATTTGTAGCTTCATGTACCAGTATTCTAATAATTCTAGTATGTTCTCTTACTCACATGGCAGGCAGGACGCGGACGTCGCCCAGCTTGGCCCCCGCTGTCTCCAAACCATGCAAAGCGCTGCTCAATGAGACCCACCCAGGCGTAGTCTGACTCCTTGAAACTCCTTGGCCGTAGGCACAAATCAAAAACATATGCTGGTAGGATTCCCACCATCATGCCTTGCGTCCGGCCCAATGCAGCACCGCATGTGCACCTTCAGGGGTAACTGGGTCTAGAGAGGTCCATCGCGTGCCAATGCCAGGTAGTCCCGCGGGTCTGGTGGTTGGTTTTGAGCGAAGAAGTGCGGGGCAGTATTAGCAACGATCGTAACAATTGAAGACATGGACTCGGGCTGGACGGATGCAATCGAGATCTCATCCAAGATCGACTGATGGAAAGAAGACTGTCTGAAGTGGGGCCGGGAATGGCCCATTGTTGTCGCACAAAGGGGAGGGAGATGGGCTCGAATAATCATACTGTTCGGAACCGGATATGTTGGCATTTTGAAGGTGCAGTCGCGCGCTGGGGTGGAAGAGGATGAGATATCAGTACATCAGGGTTCGTTTATCATCCATACATAGTATATGAGATACCCTGCGCGCATACAGTAGAACCCCTCATAACCCATACTCATAAGGAATCCTCGTTCTGGTTCTGGCGCCCCCGGTGGCTTCAATGTGCCGTTTGACCATGGCCAAATGAGCGGACTTTGGCAGCCAAGCTGGAAGCTTGCATTGCTCATTGAAGGTGGTGAGATTGAGGGCATATGAATACTATTCATACGCCCTCAACCTCACCAGTAATCCCCAATGTGATTCAAGCTGAAGCCCCCGTCGAAGATGCCCAATATGCTGGAGGATGCGTGAGTCTCACTGCAACTATGATGGAATAAAGGGAGACATACCCAACTGGCCCCAGCAAATGCCTTTGAGACGTTTGCTAAGGCCACTTGGCCCTTTGTCCTGTCATAGTTGCAGTGAGACAGTGAGACTCATGATTCTCCAATGGTGACTAATCCAATGACGCCCGGGCACGTTCCGCTCGAGATACAGTAGGATAAAGCAAACGGAATGGTTCAGAAGCCACGAAAACACGGGGAGAGATACAGTTTTTAAAGTGCGCCCTAGGCCTAAATTATTATAATGCCATAAGTAGCTTCTCGTTTGGTCCCTCGCTGGCCGCGCATTCATGGAGAGAGGAGCGGTTCCCGGGGCGCCGTCAACCGAGCTTGAACGTACGCGCGAGGGAGGATTCGAACTCAACATAAGTACCTTCGCTAACCCCTTGCTGACTCGTCAACTCCTCGACAGTGTGGTCGGGTTTGTGTTCCCAGTCAGCTATCGCGACGTAGAAAAAAAAGACCGTCGCTTTGATTTGTTCAGCTCGCTCGTGACTTCTAGCATAATCTCTGAAAGAGCCTTAACACGCAACCAGCACAAGCCTAGTGGATTTGCTCAACATCCATTACCAATTTCATATTCTGGTCAATGTGAAGAATACGAAGGTGGTAATGAATGTTGCCAAGACCATTGATGACTTTGAGGGTCTGCGCTGCGGTGTTTCGCGCGAGTAGATCTAATCTCTTGAGCACTGCCGGGGCCACCTCGGTGCCCTTGTCTCCAGAAAGCTCTCCTAGAGCAATGCGTTGAGTCAGGTAATATGATATCTCGCTGAAAATGTACTTATTTGTCCTTCGTTGCTAAAGCTGTCTTGTCGTTGACGCGGGGGCGAATCGTAGCTCCACGGGTATCTTGACAACAATCCCTGTCATAGCGACCGTAGGAGGGACCTGAATATAGATGTTGAGGCGATTCAGAAATCTTTCAATTGACTCGAGCAGCTCTCCATGCTAGAGGATGAGGGTAAGGGACGTTGAACACCCAGTCAGGACCTACGAGCGTACAAGGCCGACATCTCGACCATGCAGGATGATAAAGTGTTTTTGAGAGAATTTTATCCTTTCCCCGGAATTCATTGAGGGCTTGTTGTCTATTCACTAAGAACAGAGGTAACGGACTCGATGGAGTCACAGTTTTGGAGCTCCTCGGCGAATGGGTGTTTGTCTATTGCTACGCCTGTCCCCGTTTAGTAGCCATTGCAACGCAGCCTCAAAGGGCACCTGTAAACGAGACGATGCTGACTGGTCACTCATGTCAGATGTAGGGGAGAAATGTGATTAGAAGGGGGAGTCGGTCCACTACAGCTGGCTGGGAGGAAGTGAGGGGGAGAGAATTTGGGGTGCGGTTGTCGATTGCCTAAAAAGATTGGGCGTACTTGATGGAAAATCGATGAGCGCTGATGGAGCCGCCGAGGCGCCGGGGAAGCGTCCGACGGTCATGCAGAATAAAGAGGTTTTCTAAGTGTAAACCGCGACGTCCGGTAGTGACTCGGAGGTCGGCCAGTGGCCCGAATTTTAGATCATTACTATTTACTATAAATGGCTCAGTTGACTACACCCCAGGGAAAACAAAACAACAACAATTGAAGGGACAAGTTACTGGTGAAGTAAGTAGTTGTAGAGTGAGGTTTGAGTCATGCAGTGAAGAAACCCTGTGCACTTTTAAAATTTGTGCCAGGAGCCAGCATCGAAGTCGACAAATGTGTTTTCCGAACACGGGTCTACTTGAAGTCTCATCACGATGGACCGGATTATGGTTGACGGGGGATTTGGAGGTGAGTAATATCTCGGGCTTAATCCCCTCCCCAGAGATGTTGAACTCGCCTAGCCGCAAAGAGGTACGGATCGTAGGTGGCTTAGTCTTTGAGGAAAAGACTGAGGTACTGCATAATGGCGGTATGGTTCAGAATGCCTCATGCTGTGCTGTACATGCGTGCGTTGGTCAAACCTAATCCCACCACCCACCACCTGTGCATTTCCCCCCTCTCCTTGTTATCCCCATGGCCACAAGCAATCCAAAAGCTGGCCCTTCGACCGATAACTTCACTGCAATATTCAATGCTGCTTCGAAGGAGTACGACAGATTAACGGGGAAGCGCCTCAACAACCATCCCCTTGCCGCTCAGCTCCACACCTGCAAAAATCCCGACGACGTTTCGGGCGTTCTTCGAACCCATGCGCAAGTTTTCAGTAAATTTTGACAAGGCGATGAGAGATTGATGGCGTGGTTGAACCCAACGATAAATATCCTATTCACATTTTCAGCCACGCTTGGAGAAGGGATCGGACTGGTGAGAAATCTCGTTCATTTGCACATGACTGTTCTCTGACGTCCCGATTTCAGCCATTCACACCTGCCAAAACCATTTTTACCGGGATCGGTGTTCTTCTCGGAGTAAGCCTTTCCTCACTCTGTTATGGCAGTTTCGCTTGATATCCATTCATAGGCTGTGAGAGATGTTGTGGCAAGCCATGATACTCTCATCCACCTCTTCGAGCGGATTCACTTCTTCCTCCAACGTCTGAAGAGTTACACGAGGATGCCATTGACGCACGAATCGAGGGAGTTACTTGGAAAGATCATGGGTTGCTTTCGATTCT